>JAODTR010015079.1:8887-26698 GCA_025399935.1 Amblyopsis rosae
CACCCCCCCCCCCCCCCCCCCCCCATCCCTCTTGGACAGAGGCTCGGTGCCAACACAAAGCAATGAGCGTGGAACGGAGTTAAGGAAACCTTTTCCTCCGCAAACTGTGTCCCTCTGAGACAGAAACGAAACTAATCCCAACCTTTGGCTCTGTGTTTATGTGTATGTCCTTCCATTCTTTCCAGGTGTTAGAGAGAGAATAACATGTTTCTTTGAGTGCATAATTATGTGGAACATGTAAAAAGGGAGTGTGCACAGATGTCTCTCCTTATTACCGTGTGAATGCTGCATGGCAACATATTTACACAGGCTGCACCAAATAAGGAGGGCAACAGTACGTGAGCAATGTCCCCAACTGATTGGTTGGCACAGTTTCTAGACTAACAACAGGACGTATCGTCACCCAGGGGGCACTGCCTTCCAGCCCACTGGGGGAAGGAATCTGTGAGCGCACAAAGGGAGGGAGGGATTCAGAAGGCCAACCGCTGCAAAAACACTGGATTCTCGCTTCTCCCCTAAGTTTTTTAATGAGCTTGCTGCAGCTCAGAGCACTCATTGGCCTATATAAGACTGCATGGCTTAGCTGTAGCAGAGCCAAAGCTCCACCAAGGTCAGAGGTCATTTAAAACTCTGCTATGAGGTTTCGCCTCACTAGAGGCAATAACTCAAGATTTCTTTATTAAGTTAAAAGAAAAAAGGAACTAGGCATGTCTGCAGTGTTTCACTTTATGAAAATAGAAATGCTTACATTAAAAACTGACATTTTTCAATATGTGTCAGGAATTCCCCTAGTCCTAGTGGTTGAAACCAGCATTACAAAAACAATGTTTTTGTGTGAAATTTCCCAATGGGCAGATTACCTTCTGGCACTCATCTCTACTCCCCAGCCAAGCTCTACAGACATGTAGAGTCCTTGGTCCATTAAGAAGTGTACAATATCTCTAAAAGGCATTGTATGTGAATGTAAAATGTTAACTTTGGTTACTTCCAATCCTTTAAATCCTGAAATGTGTTACAGCCTTTGACTCTCTACTGACTAGTTTCAAAGGTTATCAACAGATGTATAATTGTATCAATGTCTGTCGATGTTTTCAGCGATGCGTGTGACACTGAACACTCACAAAACAACTGAATGACATGTGCGCTGCAGCCGAACGTACATCTGATGTGGTTTGAATCCCCTGTTTACACTCCTCCCCTCACGCAGCCTTGTGAAGTGAAAGTGGGGGGGCTGCAGCATTGCGTGTGCGTATCCCCACTGCCAGCGAATGGTTCCACATCTGGCTGGCAGCTTCCTGGGGAATAAATGGCAGATGAGGGGGCCGCCAGGCAAGCACAACACACACGCGAGGCCTATCAGTGGTCCCCTCAGAGGTCCTGGGCTGTCACCCTCTAGCTCTGCAAATTATGTGTTTTGCTTTCAACACCAAAGAGGAGCTCGGCCGTGGCGCCTGAAATGCGGGCATTGCCACTTGAAACTGGCAGAGCAGGTCACAGTACAGCGCTCTCCGCATCACCCAGATAGGAGACAAGAGCCGATATAAGATGTTTCTTTTTTTGCCTTCCGTATGGGAGGATGCCACCACGCCCACACACTGTTTGCGTGCAGACAGAGGGATTCATGTCACCCGTAAACACATACTCCTGCATGCAAGGAGTGAGGAGCTCGCTGTCACATGATAAACAGAAACTTGAATAACTACAACTAAACAGCGTAGACAGGACGGGACAGCGTTTGTCACCTAATGCCAATAGAATTAGTACAGAGTACAGAAACAACAACAAAAAAACACCCTGCATATCTTGTGGTTACCCAGCAACAGGAAGCTGCTATGAGAAATGTTTTCCATTCCAGGGAATGTTTGTAATTAGATGTATTTGTAGTTTTCAAAACTGAAAGTCCCAAAAGCAACAATAATTACAAAAACTTTTGCACAACAGGCCACACGACATGTTGGCTGGAAAACGTTAAAAGCAAGTGTTCGATCAAATCGGGAGGGAATAACATAGGTCTCAATTTTTTCTATACTGATTAAAGGGCCAAACTAATGAATTATTCAGTGGTGAAAAAAACAATAAACCAAAAAAGTTTTGCATAGCGGTGGCAAATTGAGCAACCTCAATAAACACCTAAATTAGCACAATAAACACGAGCGAAAATGTTGAACTAGGCTGAGATCGGTCTCATTCTGACTTGTCAATGATTAACACAGAAACATAAAAAGCATGAGAGCTGCTGCCAGCTTTCTTGTTGTCAAAAATGTGGTCCTATTTACTCCAGCAAAAGTCTAATTCAACGTAAAAAATGAAAAGAAAACACCTGCACGTTACGACATGCTAAGAGTGCAGCTATTATCAATGCACAACAGCAGTCAACCTCCAAGCATGCACTGTGCCTGCCAACATGCAAGCAGTAGTAAATGTGCCGTTGTAGTAATACATGGCGTGCTAGTTTCTTAAGCCTCCTGTACGGCACACTGCTCTGCTAAACGTCCTCTGTTACTTAACTCAACATTCCAGCGTGTGAGTGTGTGTATGTGCGTGCTTTGCTGAGGCTGTTCAAAACACACACACACACACACACTACTGTACACATATAGACCAGCTATGTCCCACACCATAACCCCCTCACTGCGATGCAGAACTCCCCCTTCAACCCCAACCAGAAAACTTCAACCAATAGACATAGCTACCTCCAATGTTCTCCACACATTATCCTATAAGGCACACATTCAGGTGGACTGTGTCCAGCCATGAGAGTCAGTCCTAGATGAGAGACAGAGAGAGCTGAGTGCATGTGTATCTCAATGCAAAGCTGAGACGCTTCACATGTTGCTCCACACCTTTCTGACATCCAGAGTATTGCCACATATACCCACTTGAACCTACTGCATTTCCCACGTAGCCCTTTGAGGTATTGGTCAAACTGTGGGCAAAAGACAGTGCATGTGCATGAGTCAGTCACACATGGGAATTAAAACTGCTGTAGTGTCACGATATATGGTCTTGTGATTTATCAAAAAAGTTTCCACACCTGCCTAGTACTTGACGGCATGACCGTCATAAAAGCCACTATTGATATAATTAAGCGCTGTGAACTTTATGTGGCGATTACCTATGCGCAGACCTTAGCCCTAACTACATTGCAATGATTATGCATTTTACAAGCATAAAGATGAAGCTAAACAAACAGAGCTAGCTAAAAAATATTGTTGTCTCCTTATGTAGCAAATAGCCCATTCTTGAACAATACAATACTTCCAAAGAAAGACTAAACACCCAGAATAATGCAGACTAAGTTTGTTGGGTTAAAAAAAAGCTCTATGAGAAGAAGCTATGCTCCACTCCGCATTTCCTCAGGTTTCTGCTGACTCAGATACTTTTACGGGGCAAGAGAGCCAAATTCTGAAGTTAATAAATTATATTTTTTTAAAGACAACAAAAGAACAGATGTGGTCTCTGGAGGAAGAGACTAGGGAAGGAGGTGAAGTAACAGACCCACACATCTTCCCACAATCCCCCTGCTGTAACTCCTCATTCTCAGTGGCTTACCAATAAAAGAAAAACTAATTTAACTCTGTACAGGACCATTGCATAATATTGGACAACAAGATTATACCATCACAATGACAGGGCATGCCTGCCTCCAAAGTCCTCCAAAGACGTGCTTGTGAATTTGAACAAGCACACTGTAAACAATGTACTGTAAAGCCGTTCTAGTACTACATTTGAATCTGTCTTCATATGTCAGTGCTCACTTTTACTATTTTCATTGCACAGCAAAATATTAAATATGATACTGGACAGTTTTGTTTCAAATTTGTCAAAACAATACTTTCATTTCTGGGTGAAACAAACTTTATGACTGGTACATATAACCAGTGAGTCACAATCAGGTGATAAATGTGTCCCTTAAATCTAATATAAGCCACAATATTGCAGAAGAGACATTGGTCCCAAAGAAACCAAGACTGATGTGTTTTGGAAGCACCTTTCTAAAGTCAAAAATAAGTTCTGCGAATGCAAAAATGAAACCAAGAACAGCCAGCTGGTATGGGTGACGTCTGCAGAGATAAAAACAGAGCTGTAAATCCTTTTCTCCATGGCTGAAACCAAACATGCCAAATACATAATCCACCCTGTGTGACTATTCCAGTAAACAGGTATGATACAATAACAATAGCATCAATAGCTTGTCGC
This sequence comes from Amblyopsis rosae, assembly GCA_025399935.1. Taxonomy (NCBI): domain Eukaryota; kingdom Metazoa; phylum Chordata; class Actinopteri; order Percopsiformes; family Amblyopsidae; genus Amblyopsis; species Amblyopsis rosae. Next base: position 13,088 of record JAODTR010015079.1, read on the forward strand.
TTGTCGAGCGTAATCAAGCATTTCAAGGCAGAAATGGGAAGGAAGTAATGCCAGCAGAGACCAACCACAGCAACAGCAGTGTGGTTTCACAGAAATGTCATGCTGGTTTCCCAGCAGCGGCCTGTGACACTGCTGCTCATAATGACAACTGAAGAAACAGCAGAGTCACTCTAGAAAGGCGTGCTCATTAGATAACCAGGTTGTACAGTAGTTGAGATGGACAAAACATTTTGAGCACTGCCGTCACAAAACCCGATGCATCATTCTGATAACAGACCACCAAATAGCTCACTGCTGTACAATTGCACAAAGTCATACAAACCCATGACCTCATGATCTAGAAACAGGACTCTAGTGACAAATTGTCTGCAGCACAGACTGTGGAAAGTGGAGTGAGGGGAGGGTTTACTTGTTTGGTTAATCTTGCATGTCTACACCCTCATACAACCTTTGCATATCTGGCTAGATGAAAACTGAATAGAAATCATTTATTTCAAGTTTTGCACTCCTCTATTTCTGCTGTCATGCCAGGCTGGGGTTGTGGGAGGGGCCATATCAAAATAAACCAACCAAAACAGGCCAGGCCATGACCAAATAAAAATCCCACAGGGACATCTATGAGACAATTTGTCTTAAATATGGCTTGGTTATAATTGAAATTTGTAAACCAATCCAAAGCCTTGTAAAGGCAATATAAAGGTGGTGATTCAAACAGGAAGGTACAGCGTTGCTCATGTCAACACAGTCAAACCAGCAACTTTGACCAAAGCTAGCTTTGTAGTAGCGAGATGGTCATTTATGATATTATTAACTTAGAAATCGTAAGCATTTGCTTGCATGTGGTTGCTAATTTTGTGTGGGATGTGTCAGGAAAGACAGCAAAACCAACCAATCAAGTCCACAACAGATTTCTCCAGGAGAAATTTGAAACAGAATGTCTCCAGGCGTACTGTAGTGCCATAGTCACATCTGGCCTTGCATGGCTACTAAGGGCTCAAATAAAATAAGCAGCACCTATATAGAGTGAAGTGAAGTAGCGAGCTTGTGTTTTAGGAACAGACACTGGGACAGCAGCCGATTAGAGGACGGGTGTTCCAAGTGGATGCTACAGTATGCTCTGTACTGGCCTTCATTATTAAACTGGTTTAGCCAGGATAGCAGAGGGCGCTTCCTTCATCTGATGTCATAGGGAGCTACGTAGACGACCCAGGAACATTCCTTTCATTTCAGATTACATTCAGATTCAGGTTTCCATTTGTTTGTCTCAGACGGTACATTACAGATATTCTCTGCCGATACTAGACTATGAAATGAAAACAGAGACCCAAGTGAAGCACACTATACCTAAAGGTACTTGTGCTCAACTTGGAAACCTTATCATTTCAACCTTTTAACACCTGTGTGTTAAAATAATGACCATGTAATTTGAGCATACGGGCCAAGACAAGGTCTGGATCAGCGTATTGTGTTGCAATATATGGCAAATGTACCCTTTTACTGCAGGGGTTGTCACTGTTGGGACAAGTAGAGAGCGACATTTTCCCCAAAGGAAGAATGCAGAACAAAAACAGAAACGTGTATCGATATCGCCTTAGGAAAATAATGAACAGTGTGTGCACAATGATTTACTGTTGAATTATGTCCAAATGAGGCATGCTTGAGACAGTAAATATAGCAATGTTCTATTTATTTACGGGGCTGTGTCATGAATTACAAGAAAAGTTGTGTTTGTTTTTTTTTATGCAATCCTAGCTTGTATTGGTCACACTGTGTCAACTAAACAACCCTGTTTTAGAAACCCTGCGGCTGCGTTGATCACAAGGGCAGTGAGTGAGTGACTGAGGTGATTATGGAACATTTTACTGCAATTTCACAGTATGACAGTACGTCACAGGTTTTGTAAACCCCACCCGTCGGACGTGAGGTAACCACTGTATCCCAATGCAGGAGAAGCTCGGCTTCTCTTTTCGGGTCAGGGAGGAATATGCCTTGACTTGTTTCTCGCTGTACTGCAGACGTCAATTACTCACTCACCAGGCACTCGTGACGGGCCAACCCAGAGCTCTCAAATGTGAAAGACAACGTGTGACGTGTGGATCGCGTGAGACCCGCGTCCTCTCTTAGGACGCAAGCTGTGTTTACCATTCTTGCTGGCCGTAGACCCTTTCACATCTGCGACATCACTTGCCCTCTGGCTGAGTCAAAGTAGGGCCGAACATAATAATATAAAGCAGACGTGTCTCCCTTTAGTAAGTATTCTCTTCACTTCTAGCAGAAAGCAATACCCCCCAGCGAGAGAAAAAAAACATATTTGTGAACATGCTGAGAATAGAACAGGAACACTGTGTGTGTGTGTGTGTGTGTGTGTGTGTGTGTGTGTGCGTGCGTGCGTGCGTGTGTGTGTGTGTGCTCGTCAGACAAGTGAAAAGCTGAGGTCAAACTCACTCCACCATCAGCTGGCCTGTGCAGAATTATCTCGCCATACAAGGTAAATAGTTTCACCCACGAAACGGAGCCTGAAAGGCTAAACACGAAGGCCCTTTGAAATCTGATTTTAATCTGTCTTTAAGAACGAGGAATTTCGTTGATCATATCATTGCCTTTCATTTATGGCTGAGCCAACACATGGACCGTAAACGCTTTGTGTGCTTTTATCTTAAATACTACATACTGTACCTGACATGTACAGTAGCTGCACACATGATGCAGGCTTCATTCTTTTAATAGAGTCTCCAGAATCAGACAGACATAGTACTGGGCTTGATAAGCAAGGCACATAGGAAAACATATGAGCCAAGCATCTTACCTGTGTTTCTCCAGCTCATTGTGCGATGATCTAAAAAGGACAAATAAAGGACACATATGAGCATGAGAACAAGTGCTGAAATACAATGAAATAAGCAATTAACAATATAGGAGGACTGGCTCAATTATTTGGTTAGTGAATGTTTCAGTTTAAAAGCAGGACAGATGAAAGTCTGAACTACCTAAAGATATACTGTAAGAAGACTACTAGTATGTTAAATTTGAAAAAAATAGAGAAAAACTAAAAGAGGAAAGAGAGGCAGTATTTTCACCTATTGACCCTTTGTTTAGGTTGTTCTATATTTTTGAATACTGAAGCAGTTGAAGTACATTAGGCACAGCCTTGTGTATATTATTCTGCCTTGAAATACTGTGTGCTAAACTCTAAGTGTCACTCTCTATTTCAATGAGGCCTTCCTTGGCACAATACATTTGCATACATCAGTAAATTAATTTCCCAAAAATGAATTCAAAACTATTTGCATTCCCCTTTATCTTATCAGCCATGTGTGTTGTTTTGACTAAAAACGCATGCAAAGCAAGATTGCTATTTTGCTGAATGTTGACATGGAAGTGGTTGGCCAGTCCTCCCAACTGAGCACAAATGGCCCTCAGAGAGCACCACACACACACACACACACACACACACACACACACACACACACACACACACACACCCTGCCAGCACGTACCAGGTTTTTTGCATGTGTATGCGATGCTGCTGTTACCGCCACATGCTGAGCTCACGGCAGCTCTGGCACCAGTATAAACACGGTCAGTCTATGAGGCCTGGACGGGTAGCAGTATGTGGCCTATATACCAGGGCAGGCCTATTACAGTATGACCTGCCACTGGGAGCAGCAAGGACACTCCAGTTCATGTGATCAAACCCTGTTCACGTCACACACTGAGACGTCATGGATACTAGGCAAACAAAGGCCTTGACTGACAACACTTTCGCGTTAAACTATCTCCCCAACCCCCCCACCGCTTGCACAGCAGTGTTGGCATGTTGCTCGCTTCACAGTGGACAGTGACCGTGAGTGATATGTCATGTCCCATATTGTGGCGGAAGTAATCAAATTCAAATTACCAATTTATAGAGACATCATTCACAGAGCAAGCATGGGGCTTTACCAGGAAATATGGCCACTGGTTGTGGGGGATAGGAATGCAGCTAGACTAAGTTGGCAACACTAAAAATAATACAGTTAGGCCTACTCACTTTTATATTCAGCAGTCAAATAGAAATGGATAGAATAGAAATCCAGTGTGCAGTGAAAATGTGTTATTGATACCTGACCACAAAGAATATAAATATCTTCATGCCATCAAAACTGGTATTGCAGCTCCTTGTGACATGTTGCTAATGTCACACACGGCCACATGCCAAAACAGGGCATGTTGAATTAACATAGTAAATGACCTCGCTGATGAATATGAATACATCAGAACATTCTCTGTACAGAAAGAAATCTCCCAACGCTTTGCTAGTGTTGTTGTGTACTGTACATCAACATAATTAAAAACAGCAACTGAATGTTGAGTGTGTGTGTGCATGTGTGCATGTGTGCATACATGCGCACGTTTCAAGTCAGATCATTTCTATTATGAAAATTCAAATCAATGATTTCCTCTTGTTTTCCTATGACAACATGTGTCTCAACTGACTGTGTGTGGGAATAGTGAGGAAATACTCCCACGCACTACATAAAGGATGTTTGCCAAAAACAACATGGGAAATCCACATAATTTGGGCAAGGCCCATTGACACTCCAGCTGGAAGAAACGTCCTGGTCTCACTAGCTACCACACCCACCTGCCACATCCTCACATAATCCTCTTTGCCCCCTCCACACAATACTCACACAGTCACATTTATAAGACACAATTCATGCTCATTAAACATGTCAAATACAGGTTTCAAAATATAATGGATTATGCAAGCCTTAAAGCACTGTCATTAAAATGTCCTTAATACGTCTTAATAAATGTTTATAGTTTTCTGGGTTTCTCCTTTCCCCTTATATCGCCTCGGGGCTTGTTGTGTGAAACTTTAGCCTGTGTCTCTCTTATCCATCCGGGATTTGCATGTATGCTAATGTGACTCATAACTGACAAGATCAAGTCATTGGCGCTGCGCCTGCCCGTATGCTACAGTAGGCTACAGTAGGTTGTAGCATGCAGATGCAGTGTCAGCCAGCACATTGTTAGATCGCTTTCTAAAAGACTGAAAAGGAAAAACAAGAGAATTGTAATATTAAGTTCGTTTCTGAATGTGAGCTTTGCCGCTTCTGAAAGGGTTTGTGTTAGAGTGAAGCACATCGGCTAAAAGAGAAAGTGGGATCCCCGTAGTTGACACTGTACGCGTGGCAGTGTTTATACGAGATCAAAACAGCCAAGCCCAACAGAAAGATGGCGTGTGCATGAACATTGGGAAATGACAGATCCGTTAAACTATGTCTATGCTGGCAAAGAATGAATATATTTACCTATTGTTTTGAGTTTTTCTTGAAATTGGCGAAGCTTTCGTTTTCTTTCTGGAAAAGTCGCTATCAAATGGTAAAACAGACGCATAACCATGCTCTGCTTCTATTGACAAAATAAACAAGATAAATATGAATCTCTTGCAGTGTCGCAGGTAAATTAATTATTGTGAATAATTAGTTCAAAAATGTTATAATAGACCAGCTGTCAAATAATATAACGTTGTCTCTGCGCTCTTTCTCTAAATAAAGACCATGCTAAAATAAAACAAATATACTTCATTTAGCATACTATCAGTTGGCAAGTATTGTACGCTATTAGGTTGACATGCCCCATTGAGATAGGAAACAGCATACTACTTTAGTAAACAAACACATTGGCAGCCTATAGGACAAGATAACTTACTTAACGAATAGACTACCGTACACATACAAATGTATGCGTTGTCCTAATACAATTTACACAAGTCGACTGCATGAAATATTTTCAAATACTAGTGCTTTTGTTTTGTAACATAGGTTGCTGAATCCAGTTCACAGTATTCCTACAGCAGGCTACATTGCAAGTGACATCATAGCTGCACTGACAGGGCACACGTACAACTTCCCATTGGACATAATAGTTAGGCCTAAGTAGGCTACTGTTACGTCGTCTGCTAAACAATATGAACATTTTGCCAGCTTGACTATTATTCATGACATACCTCTGTCTCTTCTTTCCAAGTATTCTGCAGCCTCAAGCAGAATTGAAAGAGAATTAAGTTCCATATTGTATTCTCGTTATTAAAAAAATATATATTTATATACAAAATATCTATTTACAGAAATGTGCAAGTGATCAAAACTATGCAGTGATCTGATGAAAACCTGAACTGGTTTCTACTGATATGAATGTCTATCAGTTTTGAGTCTACTCCAAACTAGTCATATCAACAGCGCTTTACTAAAACTCGTGTCTGAGTGATTGTATTGTTGTCCAATGACTAAAGTCTAGGCGGTTTGAGGAAACGTGAAGTACTTTCTGATTGGTTATATCGTGTAATAAGTATGCATTTATACCCTGGCAACAGCCTGTGAAATCCAGCCCCTTGGTAGTTCATTGGTTTGGTTAGAGATATCCCTCTGTTGATTCGCAAAGACAAATATTGGGCGTGCCTCAAACGTTGAACTTTCTGTGTTGTTTTGGTCGTCAGGGTGGGTAACTGTGAAACGACGTGATAGTCGCCACGGATGTCATGTTGAATGTATTGTTTGTGCATCTATATGGCTCCTTTACATCACTTTATTGAATGTATTGTTTGTGCATCTATATGGCTCCTCTACATCACTTTATTTGTGAACGATGTACACTCACAGGGAGAGATCGTTTTTACATTTGTGTTTTCATATCGTCATGTTATGCAACTTCGGGACATTATTCTTACACAAGTATTGCTTTTCAGAGTACCGGTAGTAGGCTATGCTATTTCAAATTTTCGTGTTAGTAATTATGGTACATTGTTGTATAAAATAAGTAGGCTAATCGATATGCTTTATCCTAGTGAAGAAACATGCGATAGTTCTGTGGATTTGAGATTGCAAGTAGGCATACAGTATGGCTAGCTACTATACATTTGTTAATTTGTCCACATTTTTTTCAGACAGAAAAAACCGAGATCAAGTGAAAATAAATATTTTAACTATGACAAGCTATTATGTCCATTATCTGTTGTGTGATTGACACTGGTTGTATATTGCTACAACACAATTATACAAAAGTGAGACTTAAATATATTACATGTGCATGCATAATGCGCACCATCATTACCATCAAATGTATTTCACTTGTTATGGGTTTGTTTTTTTACTTGACACTGCTATGATTTACACAGATGTAAGCAGACTGAAAATGTATATTGTGTACATACCTATTATGTGCTTTGTAATATTTTCTGTGCAATTTGAATTCACAATGCACAAATAGGCTTTTGTGCTTTTAGTGTGGGTGGGTCTTCTAAATTCACTAGTGGAGCCTTTTATTTTGTTCCTGCTGGCCTAATATTCAGTATGTCCTTGACTACATATGGTAATGGGAAAAGTAGGGTGTTTTAGAAATGTATTAGCTGCACCAGCTTGTTTATAGTTCAACCAGTGCAGTCATACTGAGAACACACTGTAGATGTTGCACAAGCTGTTCACACCTATGTCTTTTTTTCTAGGCATTTTAATATGTTCAGGCCATGCTTTCACTCTATTTTGTGTTTAAAATAAAGAAGTAATTTAAATTGTGTACATGCCATGGTGGACATATTCTTACACATATTACCATTATTTTGGCCTATAATCTGATAATTTCTTGTACAAGAATCAATTATTATCAAGAATATATTTATTTAGCTTTCCAATACGTAAACTGCCTTTGCTCAGGGTTAGCATATCTGTGTTTAGTGTTATATACAGTACATGTACAATATTGTAGTTTTATTTTGTTCTAATGTAGGACATACAGTAATATAGTTAAAGCTATTAGTTATATATTTGTTATAATGTTATACAAAATATGTTGAACATTAAGGTACTATTGCTGTACAAGGTCAAGCTTAATGGCCCATTTAAAGGTATAGTCATTCTGCAGAAATCTTAATTTAAACTCGATCAAAACAAAAACACCTCTCCATGTATTAAAATCGGGTGCTCTACCTCCCACATTGTAAACACACTGTGAAGGCTAGAATATTGTTGTTGTGTGCAATCTGCACCACTTTGTTTGTGTTCCTATTCACAGAGGCAGGGCTGTATAGACTATTTTTTCAGCAGTCTGGGTGGCTTCAAATCCTTTGCGTGTCTGTGGACTTCCTCATATTTGCAGATATATTAGGTTATGTATAACTGCTTTAATCCCAAATTGTAAAGTTATTTGACTTGGAAATATATTGGTCTTATTCAGCCTTGTGATTGTAGTTCACATGAGCAAGCATAAACAACTTTAAGATGGCACAGCTCACTGCAACATTAAGCAGCTATACTCTTCTTCTATTTGTATTTCTAAGCCTATGGCTCTTGGTGATCAGAACGTGTACAGTCAGCAAACATTTAACCTCAGTAACAGAGACCATCCCCCAAACACATTTTACCACGATGAGCTGATTAATGAAAGTCACTCCAGCACGGTTCACAGTGTACCAGTACGTTGAGTACTCTCCTCATAATGAACTGCGTTTATTAAGTGAGCCAGTATGCAAACTTCATTAGGCTCAGCCAGGATTTCATGCGGTAATTATGTCCCAGGACAAGATGGTGTTTTTGCATACAAGCGACGTGAGTCCATTGATCTCCTTTATGACTTCATCTGCAGATCACAAATTTCCATTCAGTTTCAGCAAGCTTGATGCAATACACCGCATTGATTGCATGTAGCCACAAAGTATACGCATCTTAGTGACTAAAACTATGTGCAGGTGATTCATTTAAAGGAGCATCCTGTGTGTCACAAACAGGGATGTTCCATAGAAAAACAAATGAGTAAACTTGCTGGAAATAGTCCTGGGATGAGGCTGCGCATTCTGACTAACAGGCATATTTTTTATTTGCATGGGCCCATATGCATGTGGTGTCATGTTATGTCAGCAAACCACTGAATTCACATCAGACTTACTTATTTTTTAAAATTAAATTAAAGCCAAAATTCTTACTGTGTGTACATTGTGTGGGAAATTCTTTTTGGTTTAGTTTATTTTATTCTGCTTCTAAATGAAAGAAAATATTTGTCTTGTCCTGTTTGTTTATCTATCACACACACACACACACACACACACACACACACACATGGGCCAATTTTGAAAAACAAGGCATCGTATTGTGTTGATCTCAAAGCAAAACTCTATCTTGACATTGGCAGTGCTGTTTTCATACAGAACGAAAGTTCTCTCAGCATGTGCCTGATATGAACCGAGACTTGTGGCCTTTGATGCAGCTCTGCTCCAAACCTCAGTCCGTGGGCTTGTATTTCTTTGTTTCAGCCAAACTATCACATCAACAGGACTCCCACACATGCACATCATCTCAGATACACAGTCACAACAGTCAGCGAGGAAGGCCATGCTTTCATATCGTGTTCCATCTTGGGTACAGTATGCCGTGTTCTGCAGAATACGGTTCATGGTTTGCATGATCAGATACAGTACTGTTTAAAATTATGATTAGTCTTCACTCAAAAACAAAGCATTGCATACATTAGTTAAGGATGCATTTTGGACACATCGTGTGTTTAAATATAAGCTTTTTTATATTTTGAAATATTCAAAGCTTATATTACGTAAGACAAGCCTAATGTCTTAGCCTTGTACTCTACAGTGACACCCTGTGCTCTGACCGCTGACATACAGTAAATGGCGCTGGGTGCAGAGGGGAGCCAAGGCTATTTTAAATGGTAGATGTCTTGTGTGATTCAACTGGACTAATATGGATGCTCCATGGTTGTTATGCTTCCTGGCTGGAGAGCATGGCTGGTCCTACTGCTAGTAGCGTTTTCCACTCTTCTATGCTGTAATGCCCATTGATAATGACTTGCTCAAAGTTGCTGGTTGATTGTAAGCTAGCCACTATCAATGTTACGCTAGTAAGCTTTTAGCAATGCACATTTGATTCAGTGTAGCCGTCATTGCTGCCTCCAGCTACACTCTGTGTGTCTCCTGAAATGTTGTCCTCTGATGTTTGACCTCCTCACTTGTGCTTTAGCCTGCAATAACAATCAACCATTATCGCTCCCATTAAAATAGTTATTGGTTTTACAGTGGTGCTGGTTGAACGTGCACAGGAACATTCGACACCGCTTCAACGCACACACACAAACACACAAGGCAACAGAAGAAACTCAAAGGGGGAGGAGGGGGGGTTTGTGTGTATTTGGGTGAAGGGTTTCAAATAAAAACAACCATATCTGTGACCATAGCAACTGAGGAACATTAGTCAATCCATACACCCGAACAGCAGGTCTTCAACAACAAACATCCTCCCTATAAATATGCAAACTGGGCCTATCCTCGTGAGTGGGCTGGATTCCCTCCTGGAAGTTGAATATTAAAACATGAAAAGCCTCTGCTGGTGATACACAATTTAAGACTAACCCTCCCTTCTATTTGGCTTTAGTTCAACAGGGAACTCTTGCCCGGATGTCTAGATTTACAATTCCCCCTGTGTGCCTTTACTATTTCACTTTAAATATTGGGTTCATAGAGCCCATAAACAAAGAATTCGATTGATAGTTTTAAATGGGAAATAAATAAAAAGTATTGTTTACAATGTACCACCATCTGTTTGTGTTTTGAGCATCTGGTAGGAGTGTGTGCGTCTGTGTGTGTGTGTTTGTATTGTGTTTGCATTGTGTTTGTATTGTAGGCATACTTGGACCATTTGACCTCCGTTGGCGAAATGTGCATCACAAACTTTTCATCAGCCAGCTCATATGTAATCATACAGTACCGGGGATATGACGACAACACATTCCAAAAATATCACGCTTCTGTAATTACTAGCAATCTGGTGTGTGCTGTGTTTTCCTGTCAGCTTTTGTTCCACATTCAATAATATGTTAATAATATGATGTAGCATGTAGTATGACAGTTGTTTTATGATCACCCATTTGACAACCAGTGGGTGTGTGTGTGTGTGTGTGTGTGTGTGTGTGTATGTATGTATGTGTGTGTGTGTGTGTGTGTGCACGCGTGCATGTGCGTGTGTGTGGCGTAAGGCATTATTTTATCCATTTGTCTCATGGTGCATAGTTCAAGGCTTGGTCCATACCTGTTCCTTTACTAAGGGAAACCCCCTACTATAAAAATATAACAAATGTTCATTTCACATTCCCAAAACAGATACTGCAACCCAGCCAGAAAACCACCTTGGTAAGAGTGTAATCACGGCAAGACACCTAACATCTCCCTCCCTAACTGCTCCCGGTGGTCAGGTGTCTCTTTGCATGGCTGACATCACCATCGGTGTATGAATGTGTGTGTGAATGGGTGAATATGAGGAAAATACTGTAAAGCGCCTTGGATTGGATTGTCTCTCATTGAGTAATGTACTGGAATCTTCATGTTTAAAGTGCTGAATGTTACCGTATAGTAAGAACGTGAGCAATCTTTCTACACAGGTATGGCACCTGTGTTGACCCTAAAGGCAATGCAGGCCAGGTGATTGTATGCTTGTGTGTATGTGTGTGTGTGTGTGTGTGTGAGTCTGTGCGTGCGTATGTACGTATATGTATGTGTATGTGTGTAAGCATGTGTAGGAAACAGCTGTGAGGATGAGTGCAAGAGTGTGACGCGACAGGGGCTAATCTAGACATGCTAGCAGCGGTATCACCTTTGGGCCTTCCCTTATGTGACTCACGCTAGGCAACCTCTAAGCTAAACACCAGCATTGTCCCGGCCAGCGGGAGGAAAAAACATTGTGTTGCTGTTGAGCAATGTTTTCGTTTGAAACAATAGGCTGAACCACAGAAATGCACGCTTGTTTTTTACTTCTCGTCTCATGGGCTAAAAAAACAAAACAAGGCAATAGCCATACAGGGGTATTTGTGATGGGGGAACTGAAAAAGCATAATCCATATTAATAACAAGCGGAGGTGTTCACTGGTTCGGCGTACGTCCATGTGTGCGAGTGTGGCGTCCGTATTATCCATCTGTATTAGCATGTGAACTCCTTGACACACGAGGGCTGGCTGAATAACCACAGCTCGCATGCTATCTGCTTATTCATCATTTTTAGTGGAGGAAAAGTGGAGTGGAGTGCTGAGGGCTTTGGAACATGGGCTGCAGACATCTCAGCACAGGAAAGGCTGCTGGCCTCAGCAGACACACAGAAAGAGAGAGGGAGAGAGAGAGAGAGAGAGAGAGAGAGAGAGAGAGAGAGCGAGAGAGAGAGAGAGAGAATGGCCCACAAATGCACAGCTGTTTCTAATCGGTAACTCAGCACCGCGGGCTGACCTACATTCTGCTGCCTGCATGTCTTTGAACCCTCGGCCATGCCAGATCCAGCCACGGGGGAAAGTAGAGGGAACCGGGGAGAAAAACAAGACAGAGGAGGGTGCTGGTGTTATGGATGGATGGGTGAAAGAGAGAGAGAGAGAAGAGAGAGAGAGAGAGAGAGAGAGAGAGAGAGAGAGAGAGAGAGAGAGATAGGTTGAGGACCAACCAAAGCTGTGAGGTGTGTTTTGATAAGAGCAGGAAGGTAATGCTATGCCTGTAACAGGTTAGGTGTGGTGTGGTGCGGCTGCATGCGAACGAATGCCAGGCAGCTACAGCTCTTTTGCGCGCTTGCAAATGTTTTCCACACAGCCCACAAGTGCAGCTGGGCACATCTAAGTTGTGGGGGTGGGTGAACCATCCATTTTCTCATCCTTTGTGATGAAATTCATATTTGCTTTCCCTATTGAATGTTCACACCCTGTTCCGAGGTCTTTCTAAATGTGATAAGGTTATCCGGTGTGCATATTAATGAGTCCCCTTTCATTAAATCTGAAGCGTTGCTAGCTAGCATTCCTTGAATGCAGAGTAGGGGAACAGCCGGGCTCTCATCCTCTCATTTACTCCCAAACAGAACACGTTCCATGGCTGAGGCAAGCAGACACAGAAGGGGTTAACTGTATTGTTTCTGAAGAACTGGCGGAGAGGCACAGAGAGACGGGGAGAAAAATAAGGTGCTAGGGCTAGAAAACACTAGCCGTTAGCGTAGTCTATGCAGAATCTGTCGTAGCGGGAGGAAGGAACTTGGTTGGTCACCGTGTCTCAGGCCTGCAAAAAAAGTATGAAAATAGAGCTAGAAAGGGAGGGGAATGGAAGAGAGTCAAAGCCAGCTTGTCACTCACTACTCAAGAATGCATTTTCAGGGGCTAAAGGCAAACACGGGCAGTCAATACAGTGACTGCTTGTTGTTTTCTTAATATAAAAAAACAACAAGGTGCGAAAATGTTTTAAAAATGTCATCTCCTACGCAAAACGTAATCTCCTATGGCGCTAAGAGCAGGTGTGACACCAATTGCTACACACAACCCCAACGTGGTTTGCAGCACTCATACAAACTGAAACTGCTATTTTTTGTGTACTAACCTGTAACCTTTCAATGACAGCCTTCATAAAGAGACCTAACCTCCAGTCAGAAGTGTTAAAGTTAAGTGAAGTGAAGAAGATACTCGATGTACATACGTTTTAAATAATGTTTACTTGTTTATATATTTTGTTATTAAAAGAAGTGGTTCATAGTTGTCCTCTCCGGGAACCATCACCTTATCGTGGTGGAGAGGTTTGTGTGTCCCTATGATCCTGAGAGCTGTGTTGTCTGG
>JAODTR010015107.1:0-26688 GCA_025399935.1 Amblyopsis rosae
TGTGGCTAGGGCAGGCAAAGCACCGCTAGCAGATTTGACTAGGGCAGGTACATGCTGCTAGTAGCTGATGTGGCTAGGGCAAGTAAATACCGCTAGCAGAGTTCATTAACAGGGGCCAAGGTAGTAAGAGGGAGAAAACAAATCTGCCTCTAGGGAATGGTTTTTATTATTTTCATGGCTTTAACCTACTTTTCTGTTGTTTCTTATTTCTTTTTGTTTAATTTCGTTTGTTCCCTTAATCCTTTGTTTTTCAGATGTTTTTAACTGTAAAGCACGTTGAGTTGCACATTGTGTATGAAAGGTGCTATACAAGTAAAGTTTATTATTATTATTATTATTATTAACTGAATGAATGTGACTAAATTAGCAACATCCTAAACTCATATCTGCTGTGCCAGTATTATGCAGGCCTTACAGTATAGAACTGACAATCACAAACAGTTGACCTCAAGGAACCAAATCCAACATCTTACCTGCACTAAGGCGGTCACATTGACGGGGTCTCCCACTCTCTCCACCACTAGTCGAACCACGGTATTGCTGCTCTCGGTGACCACAAAATCGGTCTGCCCAAGGAACCTCAAGATAGCAGACTCAGACACAGTGCCAGGGATGGACAGAGCCACAATGATCCCTGCTACTAGAAAGACAGGGGGCATTCCTGAGAGGGGGAAAGAGACAAGACATATTGTTGTGCAGGAAGGAAAGCTAGATAATAATGTATATCATTATAATATATCATGTACAAGCAATCATTAAAAGGCTAGACTGTGCTATGTATAGCATGGTAACAATACAAGAAGCAGATGTTGCTCAACATTTAATTACTCCTCTCAGCCACATAACCATATAACACTCATTTGAAAAGGTAATTTGACATACGAGCCTATGTGTTGTTAGTGGGATGACATTGCAGTGCCACTGCATGGTAATGGAACAATTTGAACATGTTCTGGCAGGGTGGAGACTAGACCAAGAAGTAGCAGTAGTGTGTCCTGAGTACTGTTAATCAAGCCACCTCCCCCCACACACCCATTAGTAGTAGTGTGTCCTGAGTACTGTTAATCAATACACTTTCTTTTCCCATCTTGTTTGTCCCATCTTCATGCTCCTGTGGTCTCCTGTCCCGCCCTGTCATCTCCTCTCTAATCCTTTATCCCTCCATCCTCTTCCACTATACACCTCTCCTCAGTCATGCTCTCTCACCCAGAATAATCCTGGAGCAGTTGGGAGCCAGACAGACAGTTGTCATGGCTAGCACAACAAAACAACACACAGCATGACACGATGGGTTTGGGATTTCTTAATGTAAAACTGTGGTCTTCCCTGGTCACTCCTTACAGACCCCATTCATGATGTCAGCCCTGACTGCGGGATATGTACACATTCAACTTATTTTTTTTTAATTGCCAGGTTTGAAAAGTGCATCAGCAGCCAGTCTGAATGAAGCCATGCTGTTTGTCCTTTATTATTCTGAGAAATTGTTAAGGAAAGTTGGACATTGAAAACATCCCATTTTTCATATGTTCCATTGCTGTTAGATCAATCTGGGTTATTCTGGGTACTGCAGTGTGCTTTATTGAGCAAACATTCATCAATCAGTTTGTCAAGCCGAAACAGTTCTCAGGGACTCAAAGTGTCTGCAGCCCTTTTAATGAATTGATTTAACAGGAATATAATAGTGTCTGCTGGAATGGATAAGCGTGTGTGCGCGCATACGTGCGTGCGTGTGTGCACGCGTGTGTGTTGTGTGTGCGACTGCTCGTACATGCCAGTAATGGAGAGACTGCTGTGAAATCCATCAAAAATGGATTAGTGTCTTGTGCGTAGCTGGGGCTGGACAGAGGGTGCACCAGGCGAGGAGAGGTGAAGGTAGGTGTCCCAGGACAAAGACCGAGGGAGGTTTGGGAAGGAAAAGAGGACTTTCTAAATCTCTTATGGATAGAAAACTATACACTTTACAGCAGTGCCTTGTTCAGATTGACTTTTTGAGTACTACACTATGCCTGCATTGCAAAACGCCCCACTGTTTTTATGCCATGTATGTGTAAACTTCATCAACTTGTCTTTCTGTCTGATTAACCTTCACAGCAACAGTTGGGATTTTAATTACACTGTATGTAAGTCTACTGCTCCGTTCTTATCCATTACATTGAATTAAGCCTAACATCAACAGTTCAAAACACACACACACGATCCCCAAACACACGATGTCACCCCCGAAAAGAAAAGTGCTCCCACAGACATTCAGCGATTTGCCTTCAAAGGCCTAAATGCAAAGCAGATGCTGTGTGGATGGCAGAGGTCTGTTGATACGCAGGGGGGCTGTCTTTGTACTGACACTGTGACTGGTGCCAACCCTGACCCCATGGGTAACATGCGGACCAAAGACATGTCTGTCACTGCAGAAGGGAACACAGACCACAAGCACAAGTCATTTACACACACACACGAGCACACCTGCGCACGCGCACACACACACACAGACACACGCGCACACAGTTTACATACACAGGCCAGAACCATCACAGCAAGGTTTCAATGGTTTGATAGGCAGCTGGGTTATAGGCAAAACACAGGGGAGTACTCAGAAATGTTTGAAAATGTTGTCCATCACAATCCCTCTGGGCTGAAGAAACTGGTGGCTGTACTACTGTAAAGATGTATTTTTTGGAAGAAGGCTCATAGTACAGCTAGGAGACATTACGTTAACTTTTGGGTAATTCCACTGTATAAAGAAATCACTGGTTTTAGAGAGGTTTTAGCAGTCTGGACTGAGAAGCCAACCTGTTCTTCATTCACCTCCAGTGACCAATCAGGGTCCAGGTGAGCTTGCTCTGATTGTGTGTATTGTATCTGATCTGTTCCAGACACACAATACTAACTGTCATTAGTTTGGTAAATAAACACCTCTCTGTGAGAACAAATACAAAAGAAATCATTGATAATATGCATTCATTAAATTGCTGTTTTTATATATATATTGTATATAGACTATTTAATTGTGGTTACCAAAGGCTCTTTAATAATATAAAACGGGAGTTACTTACTTACTTATTTCCTGACATCAAATTAATTTGGTAAGGAAAATGAGTGATAATTAGCTACAAATTTGCATTGTTGCGGTTTATATTAGATACTAGTTTCAGCCTTATCCTTGATCCTGGTTTTACCAAGCCCATGCTTATCCAAGGCATAATACCTGATCTCTTCCATCTTTTGCCTGCACAGTGGGGCTTAGCTGTGACACAAGCCAAATGCTTGCCAGGAAAGTTTCTCAGCGCTGGGCACTGAGCTACATCAGGAGGGTCCCTAAGCCCACTGGCTTCAGGAGCTTAGCACAGATCAAAGTTAGCAGGGACAATACACTGTGGGCTACGCGCACACACACACATCATCTCTTCTGATCTTTTCTTTCCCAATACTCTCTCACTTCCTCCCTCTCAACGTTCCTTTTCCCTGACAGACAGCGATAGATATTTTAGGCCAGGGAAGGAGAATACGGCTGAATTCATAGCAGATTTGCTTCGTTCTGAGAATCAGGCTATCTCCATGATCCATGAGTTTCTTGGGAAACGATGTTCCGAAAGGATTATCTGCTAGTGTGCAGGCATTACAGATGGAATCTGAACCCTCCCGATCTACTCTGGGGTTGATCAGTAGCACCCGGTTATCAAATATAAATGTGTTTGATGTTTACAAATGAAGAGCACCAGATCTTTGTAGTGTGGAGATTATGATTCTCTGGTGCTGTGTCCAGACAGTCAAGTGAGGTGCAACTTATTTAAATGAAGTGATTCACCTTGAAGGGGAAAAACATCAGTCCATAATTACTATTGGATTGATATGAGAGCTTTCATTTGTGCTGAGGGGCAAATGACCACACGCGGCCGCGCACGCGCACACACACACACACGCACGTGCACGTGCACACGAACGGGATGTGCCTGGCAGAGGTGTTGAGGAGGTGTCAGGTTGCAGGGCTGCTCCTGCGGGGTCAGTGCTCAGAGCTCATGCCTCTTGGGTTTCTCCCGACTGTGGCCTCTGTGCTGTAATCTTCAGCATCAATTATTCACCGCCAGCCTAAGACTTCACAGCCACAATGGCCGGGAGAGTGTTTAATGGCAGTGGTGTGTTTGTGTGTGTTTGTGTGTGTGTGTGTGCGTGCGTGCGTGTGTGAGAGTGAGAGAAAAAGAGAGAGCGTGTGCTGTGCAGACTCTCTTGAGGATCCACTGAACAGAATGCCACATGTGATGTTTGTCGTCAATCAAGTGATTAGTGCTCTGACTAATCACATGAGTGCTGAGTCAGGCCCTTGCCCTTGCGAGTGCACTGTCTGAAACATACACTTCAGCCAGACTGCATGGCGGACCATTTAGACAGCAATGTTCATACACAACACCCATGCAGTTCTCTTATTGCCTGTATATCCCCTTTCAATCATTTTTTCAATGTAGTACCGCTATTCTGGACTACAACTTTCATATTTTTTAAATATATCTGCTATACACTATATAACATCAAAATCTTTTGTCTATGAAATCATCATTTTACAGCTCTGTGGGAATTTCTGGAGTGTAGTGTCAATAGTTATAAATATATGTTGATCTAAGCCATTTACTATAGTAACACAGAAAAGCTATTCTGCTATCCCACAAACATTACCAATAAGGATGTAACCGTATTGGTAATGTGTGTGGGATAGCAGTCTGTGGAGCCTTAATAAAGGGTTTTCCCATGTGGCATTGCTGCTCTAAGACTACCACGCTCCCGAGACGCCCTTGGTGAAGAGTCTGTGGTTAGACACACACACACACACACACATGCACACACACACACACACACACACACACACACACACACACACACACACACACACACACACACACACTCACAGTAATTCCCAAGTTGTCTGACATTGGGAGCCCTACTGTAACATCCCATTTATAACTCACAAAACACTGTTGACTGATCTGGAGTCATTCTAACCACAGAGAGAGTCATTAAAAGCTGCTAATATCACAGTGTGCCCGGGCCTGTTTGCTCTCTCCTAAGGTCAATCGTATCTCTGAAAACCAGCCAGCCACACAGTCAGACAGACCGACAGCGGGATAAACAGACAGACAGGCCGTGATATAAAGGCAGCGTGACAGGCAGACACATTCAGGCCACTTCTCTGTGTGTGGCAGGTTTAGATGGAGAGGCAGTAATAGTAAAGCTCAACACGTATCTATCTGCCATTGGTCTAGTGATTGGCAACCATCAATGATGTTCCAATGCTTCTGGGAACTAAACATTGGAAAATGGATAAGTACAGTACATAGTGTTCAGAACCATCGATATTAAAGGTTTGGATCAAATATGTTAACAGATTTGTATAAAGACAGAAAGTTCATACAGAGCTTCTTCAAAATGTAGTATTATATGGGCCAATGAAAGAATAAATTAACCACGTAAAATTCAAATTGCTATAATTAATGTTTGACCTTTTTACATGTAGATGGTGTGTGTGTTGTGTTTGCCCTCAGTGTGCCTCCTCCCGTGTTTATGGGTTTGTTTTCAGTTAGAGCAGGACTCCACACTTTGCAATGCCGATCAGGCCCTACCTCAGAAACCACCCACAGTCTCTTGTCAGCCCAGTGGAGCCGCGTCTGCAATTCCCGCTCAGCTCACAACCCCATAATTGCAATTCACATGAGATTCACATGTAGTTTGGTGCCTGCAGTATTTTTAGATCAGTGGATGTTCTCGCCATTCAGTGTAGTTGAGGAAAATAAATTAAGAGACTTAATAAGTGAGTAGAGCCGGAACATACATCATTACATGTGACAAAAAACGTGGCCTGTTGTGTTACTTACTGGGTTAGTTTTGGAGTGCTCTTCCTAAAAACAGATTGCTATTTATTTTGGGGGGGGGGGGGGGAGCCTAGCATTAGTCCAACAAGAAGAGAGAGAGAAAGTGCTGTGTGAGGAAATAGGGAGGACAGGGTGCGGATCTATGGACAAACGATGCCATTCCCTATGAGGGGAAATAGAAAATGCATGAATGAAAAGCTCTTAAAGAACAAAAACGCATGAGGTCAGCCTTGCTGCTATTGTCAGGCGATACTTTTCAAACTAGGAATTTCTCCTTCAGGGGCAAGAGGCTGCCAATCAAGTGTGCATTTTGCTGAAGAATAAAAACAAGAGAAAAAGAGAGGGAGACTTTTCCTGAGGTATTGTCCACACAGCTGTGGTCGGCTGCTCTTAAGTAGTCTACACTATCTCACATGCCTCCAATTCAAAAACACAATGACCCACTCAACACGCGCACGCACACACACACAACTCTTCGGACACACTAAGAAGGAAGGAATAGAGAAAAAAGAAAATGGGATTCAATTGAGTAGAAACGGATGAGCGACCGAGTTCCACTCACCTAGCTTGTATGACACACAGTGATTGAGGTAGGCAGAGAAGCACTTTCAGCGGATTAAACAGGGATGTGCTATCCATAGCCCGCTGGTCCAAAGGGCCAAATTGGACAGGGTATTACTTCATTGCATGTAACCGGTTGGGACTGGATGAAATGCTAATTGCATTTCAAAAGCGTTCCCAAAACAGAGTGAAGGAACACAGAACAGGGGGGCGTATTTTGGTGGAAGAAGAAAAGGCACTTTACGATTCACCGAGCCAACGCACAATTTTAAGAAGCAGGCTTTTGTTCTCATATGCTCCTTCTTTTGTGTTTTGTTTTTTCTCCCCGACATCATTCCTCTTTTGAGACTTCTACATTTTGGAATCTAGAGCTCATTCACATCTCCACCAGTATCCAAACAATCCTTTCAACATTTTTTGTTTTGTAACTTTCAACTTCACTGTAAAACTGTTTTTTTATATTATTTTCTTTGAAACTCTCTGGCAATTCAATGTGGCTCGTAAATGAAAGAAACAGTGGATAGACACATCTTTCTGTGCTTGTACGCCCCAACACATTACATACCGTACTGTATTTGCTGATCCCTATCGTACATTCACACAAACAGTCAAACACATGTCGCACATGAGGATAACTTTGCCACAGTGCAACTGGGAGACTAAAAGATAAATAGTAAAGAACAGGAAAAAGGAGCTTGTGTCTTTATGTTGGGGTACGCTAAAAAAAGCAACTTAATGCGCACACACACTCACGCACACATGCACAAACACACAAACACAAGCAAACGGGAATGATAGAAAGGATTTAATCTAAATTTTCTTTAAGATGGTGACATTTTAAGTCTTCAACATTCATGTCTGCGTCTTTCTGGCTATATAACGTATAAAGTAGATTTGCGTGTCATTTGTGACCCTGCACCTGCTTGTGTATATTACAAGAGGAAGCACTGGGAAACATGGGATTTGTTCTACGTGGCTTCCCCTCAATCCTTCCCAAAACCTTGGGGATTTATACGGGGGAGGGTACCTACCATCGTGGGTCTGTCCACCGAGGAGAGAGGAGAATAACTGAACAGCCGCCAAGGAGACGACCCATCTATCAAATAAGTATGTCATAAAGAGAGCCCTTCTAAATGGAGAAAGTCTGCCTGTAGAGGGTAATTAATCTTCCTGTATTCCAAACAAAGAATTGCTTTTTTGTCAACACTTTCAGAAAATACATTGACATACGACATGCCAGCTGACCCTATATGAAACAGGATAAAATATTCTCCTAACATGTATTTTACCTCTCAAACTTTATGAACATTCCTGAAGAGCACACTATTGCTTTGTGCCATATGTAAAACACAAATGCAATCATAAAAATATGAGCAGAACAAGTCACCCTGTGCACTACCATAACCCTAACACACCATTAGATATTATTTTATATAATGTGCTGTGTGCTATATGAACTGGTTTTGTTGTGGTACAAAACTGCTATAATTCACAGTGCTTGGTGGTGGTTGGTCAACCCAGGAGGAAATTGAGGCCAATCAGAGCTGGCCATGGGTCTTTAGTAGCACCACAGGAGGTCAGAGTTCAGGTTTAACCACCAAATTAACTTAAAGGAAGACGGGGGGGGGGGACGACGACACACGACGACGTCATAGGGCAATAAAGAACAATAAGGATGTGTACAACAGAGAATGAGAGGTGACAGCCAGGTCATTGCCAAGGGTGCGCAGACAGCAGTGACCATACCAGGGTGCGTATGCGGGTTGACTGTCCCACCAAAGGCACCTCAGGATTGTTGGCCAATCTCTGAGTACCTACCACTTTCCTGTTCGCCTGCTCCAAGTACAACAGCTACTAAAACATGATACTGTTGCCTGGACGTCAGATGAACTCTATAAACACAATAGAGTGTAATGCAGTTCCTTACAGAGTCCACTTAATATTCCGCCTCATTTTTAAATGTTTGTATAGTTTGACGGAACTTGAAAACACAAACCACATCCAAAAATTAACTGAGGGATGCACTATGTTATGATCAACTTTTGTTAGCTGTTGCTCATCAATATTCTCCTGCAGATATTCATGCCGTGTCTGTGTGTGTGTGTGCGCATGTGCATGTGTGTGTGTGTGTGTGAGAGGGGGTGTTTATACTGCTCAAAGGAACACTGCCGGCCTCTTCAAGGAGATCTGAGCCTTAATTATACTGTCCACCCACAGCACTACAGTTTTCCTACATTGGCCAAATATCATGTGCACTACAACCAATGAATTATAGAATGATATGCCAAACTCTGCAAACGGTTTTTGTCTTGGAATGAGTAACACATTTTTTGGCCATACTGTCCTTGTTGCAGTTGTATGTGACCAAAAGAAATACCTTAAATATGCAAAGAAAATAAATACAGTTTAAAAAAACATGTTGATAAATACAATTATTATCTAAATGCTAAATATGTTAAAGTGATATGCACTAAACTGACATAATAACATGCAGCTCCATTAAGAAATGGTTAGGCATATACAGTATCTAGGTAACCATATATATATATATATATATATATATATATAGAGAGAGAGAGAGAGAGAGAGAGAGAGAGAGAGAGAGAGAGAGAGAGCGAGAAATAAAGAGAGCGAGAGAGAGAGAGTCTAGAGATAACCCTATACTATCAAATCCACATAGCATAAATACTCATTTAAGTCCTCATTCTTACAATGAGCTAATCCTATAGTCTACATATCTTACCCCCAACAGAGCTTCAATGATAAACCAATGAGGCCATTATAGCCTGTTGCAAGGCTGCATGGTGTCTATAGAGCGGCCTCTTTGTCTACTCCTCCCCTCTATACTTTCACAGTGGAACCCCCAAGCCTGCTCATACCCGGCAAATATCAATCTTAGCCTGTCTGCAACGTGCAACACTTCAGCACCAACCATCAATGGACAGGGTCTGTTTATGCCACTGTCTTCCTTTGTACTGAGCAGCCATTAGGAGGGTGATACAGAAGGAGAGAGAGGCAGGCAGTAAAACAGTTTCCGCCCAGTGAATCACATTCAGAACCTCACACAGGCGACTGGGGGATGACCCCTGCCAGGCTGTGACATAAACACTGACAAACAAAAGACATCGGCTCTGAGCAAGAGAAAGATCTTAGAAGATGCAAGTAAATGAGACTCGCTGTGCAATGTGGGTTGGTCCCAATTGTGGCATACAAAAAAAACCGACTTGGTGTAATTAAAATTGACACATTTCTGTCAGTTTCCGCACATAATTCCCCAATATCCTCAATAAAATGACTACAACACTATGGATTTACAGGATTAGGCTAATAATGTAGAGGGACAGGTGTAAGACCTGAATAGGCTTGCTTCTCCGTGATAAAAGATTGGTCTCAACTATGGCACCAGAGAGAGGGAAACAATAGAGATATACAAGAGGCACAGCAGAATGGCATTAGTCTATGTCAAATCAAATGAACTAGACATGTTCAATTATTCAAGGATTTTAAACTCGTGTCTACTGTTCAAATGATAGACGATAGACTATACAGAAAGAATATGCGTAAAGCATAGCAGGCAGGTAACACAACCGAATGTGGCACTACAAGTGTGCCCAGATTACTTATGGTCTGAATATATATTAATCAACGGGGCTTTATGAGACAGTATAGCTCATGCTCGCCATGTGTGGCAGTTCCCCACGAATTGTTGTTTTATTTCAATGGGCGAAAAAAACAACACACAAAGCACTGGAGATTCTGGGGGTAACCATGGAAGCGTTTGTCTCCCTCCTCAATGGGTTACCCAGCCATTCATTTACTGATTGAACTGAATCAATATTTAGCCTTTTCCATTTTATTAGCTGTAGCCTACTAAGGGGATTTTTGGCAAATTGCAAAAAGAAATTGGTAGTGCATCAACAAATTGAATCGTTCCCTATAGTGCCTTACATTGTCTGTTTAAAATGTGTGGCATATTGATGAGAAGCAGAGCGATCTTTATTAATTTGTATTGTAGACTAGTCTAGAGTGCACGACTACAGGCCACCACAAATAAAAGTAATCTTGGCTATAAATGTATTTTATTAGTCACTATTCAAAAAGAAAAGGAACAGCCATATAATTGCATCCTCGTCTTATAAGACATTTACAAAAAGTTTTGCTTGTGCTCTTGCAACTGAGCTACTTCCAGATATGAAAAACACCTGATACAAAGGCTAAATATAAAAATTCATATAAAGTGTCACGGAACTTACCTGACACCTTGCTTGGCGTTTCTGCCCGAAATAATCTACAAGAATATGGGATATTTATATCTGGATATTATCGACAAGTTCTCCAGGTGTTGTCTATCAGCTCCTTGTCTTCTCGTCAGTATCTTATTTAATTGTTGGCATAATCGAACGTGTCGACATACACATTGGCAGCTGTGGTTACCGGTGAAAATTGACAAAAAAATCATGTAGACATACGTCATCTAACGGGACCCAACTGGTGGGAAATAGCGGATCCGGAGCTTCCTTGCGAGTTGGTCGGTGCAGTGAGAAACTTTTTTCCCACCGTAGTCCTTTAACACGCAGCTTCTGATTCAACTTCCCGCAGCCATGCGGAGTCAACTAGCCTATACTGTATACAACTGTCCCGAGAGAGGTACGCGTCCCTACTGACTGTCTCCCTGTCTACTGCTGAGCTAATGAGACAAGATGTGTTAATCGCATTTATCTGCGTTTGTCCCTGGTGGCGGGCGGACAGCTCCACCACGTGAGCCAACAAAGGTACCGTGGTAATAGCCTACTAGCTAGGTAATAAAGTATTAATTCAACTGCAACCAGTCTAAAAGTAGAATCATTAACCTAAGAGTAATAACACATTGACGTTGACAGTTATGCCTAACAAATATGTTGTCTTGGACATATAAAAGTACACAAAAAATTATAGAATTAGCCTACACAAAATAAATGTATGGTCTTTGGTCCATTTTTATCACACGTAGGCTTATTTCTGACTGCACTTCAACCTTTTTATGCGAAAATCGTGCTTTCTTGCAATCGTTATTATCGGATAGGTAGCCTACTTACCAATACATTCATGCTACTTACAGACTGTCATACCGGTACTGGCACAAAACAAATAGAAAAAAATATGCTCCGCTGCGTATTTTGAGGCGTGGGCTTAGTGCCATCTAGTGGAAATAAATGGGTACATTTTTATTCCTGGGACTCAACAACGACGTCATTACGTGTTGACGTGGCGTGAACGATGGCGACAGACAGAAACAGTTTAGTAGCAACCAGCTAGGGAGAAGCTCGGATAATAATGGTTTATTCATTTATTCAGGACGATTAAAAGATACTGGTCTCCACAGGTAACAACGAATACACTCCCAGTATGGTAACGAAATAAATAGTAACTAAGACGATTAAGACATTTTTAACACCGATACATAAAAACGAGTTCCAGATGGTATTAGCAAACACTATCATAGCTATCTTAGTTAGCATCAATCCCATTTTCAGTATAGAGTCGTATTTAACTATGCATACTATATGACAATAATAAAACGATATATTTGGAAATATATGGTTCTATATAGGTATAGCCTGGTTTATAGACACATGAACTCCATGTCCCGAACTTGGATCTACGGTACGGTATACGGTACCGTACTGTACTTATACTGTAATGAGTGCGGCTTTCTAATATGGTACCGTACTGATTCTAAACTCTACCAGCCAGCACGTTTCGCACTCAAGGTGTGCGTTTTCATTTTTTGTGATAATTGTACTACTGTCTCAAGACATGAGACTTTCCCTTCTTATCCTCATCCTCACTGTAAAGTTAGTCAATATAATTTAACACAGTGCCAGCCCCCAGTTCTCTCCTGTATAAAACATGCCAATTTTTTATATGGGGTGGCTTTTGGTGGTGTTTCTCTGGACGAACTGACTGGGTGTGCTCTGTCTATATTTCCCTCTGCTTCTGTCTTGGTCATTATACCATGCTAGCTGTGTCTTGGGTAATACTTCTATGCTTAATGCTACTTGCTTTATAGTCACTTTTGTTAACTTTAAGCAACAATTCAAACGTTTATAAATGTTTATACCTGATAATATGCACACCATTTAGATAAATTAAATATACAATTGTTCAACAAACGATCTGGGACATTTCATTGAAGTTTTGAAATGAGTCTCCACCTATAGTAAAATTGCTTAGCCCGGGGCCTAGCATAATTAAGGCCTTTTTCACCCAGGCTAAGATTCAAGCTACACTTCTGGGTTAAATGTCTGTTTGGTTTGAACATGCAATTGGTCTGTTTTTTACATTTTCAGGGGCTAACATGCTCATGAGCAGTGCCACCAAACCTTGGTGTTAGCCAACTTTGGAATGTGCCACAAATGTTTTGCCTGAATCTTATAATACATAAAATAATCCAGTGCAGTGCAATAAACTGTATCTACATGTGCAAGACTGACTAAAACTAACTGAACAAAAATATAATATCAGTAGATAATGGCATTTAACCTGTGAAAACCACATTCCAGATATATGGATTAACACTAGTCAAGGTTAATATGTATGCTAGTATTTACAATTGTTTAGTTTTAGTTCATGTGGTAAAATAACAAGTTGCAATGTTAGTAACATTTACCCAACCTTCAGGCTGTCAAACGTGTTATGTATGTACAGTCTTATGTATGGTTCCAGTGTCAGCTTTTACAATACATGTTCCTCTTAGATATGTTTAGACTACCTTTAAAAAAAAAAAAAATTAATTGCTGGTTGAATTAAATTGTTACATTTCTTGTCTTTGCTTTTTATACCAGTGAGGAAACAATGGCTAGCAGAAGTCAGCACTCTGGTTTCCAGGTAGCCACCATCGTGCAACCAGCCAATGGGGGCCATGCGTACCTGTTTGGAAACAATGCTTCAGAGAATGACCTGTCAGAGGAGGATGGGGAGAGCTATGAGTTGCGTCCACGGGGTAGAGAGAGGCTGAGGAAGAGCACATCCAGGGAGAAGATGGATGATATTGTCTACCTGGCGAGGGAAATCCAGGATGGAGACACCCTCAACAGTATTTCTCTACAATACCATTGTTCAGTACGTGTTTGTGTCTCTCTGCCTCTTCGTGAACACTGCTTGTGTTTTCTTCGTGAGCATGCAGCGCTGCACACCACCCTTTACTTTCTGTTTTGCAGTATTCAAATGTTCTTGTGTGTCATTAGAGTCTAGTGTGCTAGCATGGCTCAAGAGTAAATGCTGGCATCTCTAAAGAGACAATGTGACACAGAAAAATAGTTAATGCATTTTAAAACAAATTTGTACTGTAACGTGTTTGTCAAATATGTACTTCACAATTTTAGTGTTTTTTTTTTAAGGACGTGTCATTTTGTTGTGGTAGTGAATGGATGAAGCGTAGGCCTACATCCAGTACATTAACACCACATGCATACTGATTCTTACAATGCCAAGTAGCAGGCTGTATTTGTCTTCACTATTATTTTGAATGTACAAAGTACAGTGACTGTTTCTTTGTTTGCTAGGTGGCTGACATCAAGCGGGCCAACAACCTGCTGACGGAGCAGGACTTCTACGCCCTGCGCGCCATCAAGATTCCCGTGAGGCGCTTCAGCGTCCTCACAGAGACTCACAACGCCGCAACGCTCGCGTCCACCTCCCCCTCCGGTGGTCGACGCCCCCCGCAGA
Organism: Amblyopsis rosae; assembly: GCA_025399935.1. Lineage (NCBI taxonomy): Eukaryota > Metazoa > Chordata > Actinopteri > Percopsiformes > Amblyopsidae > Amblyopsis > Amblyopsis rosae. The sequence goes on from JAODTR010015107.1 coordinate 14,124, forward strand.
TCTCTCCCGCTTCGTCTCTCCTGACGACCGAGTCCTCCACAGACTCCTGTTCCTCCGCAGACAGCGTGGAGGGGTTCCTCCTGGAGAAGGACAAGGACATAGAGCAGCTGGTCAAGTCCACAGGCCCGTCGCGCAACAGCCTCAATGAGGTGGTGTCCTCCCTGATGCTCCAGCAGCAGCAGCCTCTCCTGGGGGAGGTCAAGTACAAGCCAGCCCTGCCAAAGGACCCTTATTATGGAGCAGACTGGGGCATGAGATGGTGGACGGCGGTGGCCATCATGCTGTTCGTGGGCATCGTCACGCCCGTGTTTTACCTTCTCTACTACGAGGTTCTGGTGAAAGCGGACGTCAGCCACCACGGAGTTCCTACACAGGTTAACCACAACGGACCCCGGGGACAAGCACAGGATAATACACTGGAGGCTCCTCCGGGAAAGGACACCAATGCAGAGGCCGGCCCAGGAGGCCATGCTGGAAATGGAGTTAAGGGAGTTCCACAGGGACCTGGGGTGGAAGATGTACACCGCAAAGATCGACGGCAGGAGAACACATAATCGGGAGGGACTACTACACTACACTACATACATGTATGAACCTCAAGAATCATCTCCCTCTGACTCAATAGGTTTTTAATTGACTTAATACAATTCAAGCGGTTACACAAGAAAAAGACCTGTTACAGTTGAAAGAATCAGTTTCATAGACTGTTTAAGAAGTTTAATTTAATTCTGAGTTCCAAAAAATGTTTTGCCTCGCCCATATTATTGCTTAAATCCAGGGCAGAACTCATACTTTTGCCACTAAAAACTAGGTATATAGTATTGTTATTTCTGTTGGGAAGTCAAATTTGCTGCCATTTTGTTAAATAGAGGGAATAATTTATTGTGTCTTAAGTTTGTCTTTTACTTACACTAACAGTATTGGAAGTTGCCAGCTTAATTATGTTTGTTTTTTTAAGCTTTGTTTTTGCTTGGATATTAATTTTGCCTACATTAATATAACTAATTTATTCAAAAGGGACCTCAAAAGTACAGCAAAAAATATTTGGAAATGCAGTATTTCCATAATCACATACACTTCTGAAATTTTAAGACTATTTTCAGACACTTAAAAGTATTTACTTAATATTTTGTGAAAAAGCATAATGTGGTATTGACAGTATGTGCCTTTTTAAAGTGTGGACATGTAACAGGCTGAGAAATAAATATATTTTGAATAAATTGTTGTGCAGCCTTGTCCACGTCATGATCATACATTTGCAACAATAACAAAACATCAGCCAAACGGCGTTCCAGACTGTCTTGTACAAAACGGAAACATAAAATGCCATTGAGTATTATGAACGCTGTACTGCATCTTCAGGTCAGCTTGCATAGTGGAGGGAGCAGAGGCAGGCTCAGTGGCTTCAGTATGTTGCTTCCCCGTCCATATTATCATCACTGGCCGCAGCAAAATCCTCACCATTGTCGAAATAGTTGTCGATGTAGTCATTTTCCTAGAGTATAAAAAGAAAGTGTTTGTCTATCTTATGCATGTGACATTGTTATAATGATTTTTTTTTAATACATACCTCTTCCATGTCCTCTTCATCCAATTCTTCTTCTACAATTTCCTCATCTTCATCTTCCCCTTTTTTCTTATTTTCTTTCTCATCATCTGATTTCTCATTACCATCATCTGCCTTTTCAAGTTTCTGGACAACGTTTGTTCAATTTTGAAACAATGCAATGTATTCATCATGTTTATCCCCTCCAACAAGAGAGTATGACAGGAGAGTGAACCTAGGTGTTTAACTGACCACCATTTGTATGAACCCAAATAGCAATGTCACATGCCTTTTATAGGCACAAAAATGTCTTCTGACTCAAATGTAGACAACTTCTGCATGTAGAATATACCAGGTGAAAGTAGACAATTACTAAAGTTGAGACATACATCTAGTTTACTTAGCACTTCCTTGGCATCCTTGCTTGATACTGCCACATGTTTCTTCTTGATGGCTGTAGAAAATACACACTTGTCTGCTCTTATGCTGCAAAAATTAACACAAATGACCTTAACATAAAATGAATTGTATATACCTGGTTTGACATGTGGCTTTTTCTTTTGTGGCATCAGTTCTTTTGGAAAACGGTTCCAGTCTGAAATCATTATTAACTAAATGTATTATTTATTATAAAGACCTGGTCAAAAACAGTTTTGTGGCATACATGTACCTGGAGTCCAGTTCTCATCATCAATTAGGCTTTGCTTCAGGTATCTCTCCTTGTATCTTTCCACATCTATTTTATGTGTAGAAAGACGGGTTTACTGGAATGCATTCTCAAGCACAAGACCACACGTGACTTATCTAGTTCTCAGTCACAATGACATGCCTTTTGGGATGGTTTGTCAAGATCTCTAACAATACTGACAGAATTAATATACAAGAATATATCATTGAAACCTGCTGTTGTAACCTATGCCTACAAACATGCAGGTAAGACATTACAGAAACCATGTGATATTACTAGCTCCTAAAGGTCTGTCTGGCAGTTGAAGCAGTAGATATAACTCAATAGCCAGCAGTAAATTGTTTTCTCACTATCTCCATAGATGACCATAATGAAATACGTGAGTTCCTGAGTGCTGTATTACCTCACGTAATAGCACAAAAGTGGCTTGCCATAACATTACTAAGTAATGCTCTCCATCTCACCAGGCTTTGCAGAAAGAGGCTTGATGTTATGTGGTAGCCGTTGCATACTGCCCCTCATCTCCTGTTTCAAGGCCAGCATATACTCCACCTCCTCACCATCTTTCAGTGGCACTGGCTTGAACTCTGTGTTCTAGGAAAGAAAAAAGATTTAGTCAAAGTATTAACAGCAATAGACCATGTGTGTAACTGACTATTTTGCATTTATGTCTGTTCTGGCGTTTGAGACAATGTAAACTGCTCTTTGTAAAGTTTGTAAAATCATAACTGGGCTGAGTATGTCAAATCACTATTTAAAGCCATAAAGAAAACCAAATCCTAGAATAAATGCCTTAAAGCAGGGAATGGAATAGATGGGTTTGCTGGACAGTGGACTAGCATAAATTAACTATACACAATAACCTAGGTTATTTTTTTACAATATAGAATGAATAGGCATAATCCTGCACCTAAGCATAGTACAGATATTTGAGACATTAAATTACATTTACATGAAATCTGAACATATCAGCATAATGATATTTCACCAGTACTTTGTGGTCAGTAGCCTACTTACAGGGTAAATTGGTCTGGGCCCCACCCTGACTTCTGGCATACAACCCCTAGAAATTCCCAGAGCTTCGATGTTAAAGGTAAATGCTGCTACACCGCGGCCTTTCCCCGCCATGGTTGTAACACGTACCTGCACCTGCTAGGCCAATATACAGAGTTATGATTAAACATACGTTGCAGTCCATGTATGTTGCGTTTGCCTGGCAGGAGCGTTTATATAGAAATACTGTGTGCTGTTGAGGTGTAGATAAAGTAGACAGACATGGGTCAATATTACATCACACCACATGACTTACAGCCAAAAACTAATTTGTAGCCAGCCCGACTCGTTGACAGGACTGGAAAAAGCAATGCCTGAATCAGCACGAATATTTACCCTCGTGTTCACTGCTCTTGAGCTGCAATGCCACCTCGTTTTATGGGACGAAATATAGTCTAGCGAATGCAAAGCAGCATTTTTACTAATGTACCGCTTAATTTGATGGATAAATGTAGAGGAAGATAAACACTCAACTGTGTTGAGACATAACCATATAACTGCAATAACATAACACTGACTGTGACGTACACCATTCATCCACTTCTCTCCCCGTGCTATTCAGAAGGGTTTTCAACATAACACGCCTCCTGTGACGATAGAGGAAGGCGTAGCCTTTTTTGTCCAATGGTAGGCTTTACGTTTCGTCAGGTGTCTGTTTGTCCAATTGTTCGCACCCTTCCCACAAGGGTGTGTTCCGCCACCATCATTTTAGGTAATGACTACATATCGCAGTCGAAGATAAAATTGTTGCTGGTAAATCATTCGCCGTGGCCTATTATCAGCATCGATCATCCACACATCGACAACTGCATGGGACCTGGGATGTCTGCAACAGAGTGGTATGCACATAAGTCGCTCGGAGACGGATTGTTCTGGATCCAAGAGCGATTCTACGAATCTGAAAACCGGGCTAATATCTGGCTGCTACGGGGCTCGCACCAGGACGTGGTGATAGACACCGGTTTAGGGCTGAGGAGCTTACCTGACTACATCGACGCCAAGGGACTGCTGGGTGATGATCCGCAGAAGAAGAATCCTCTCCTAGCGATCGCCACCCACGCCCACTTCGACCACTCAGGCGGCCTGCATCAGTTCAAACAGGTGGGCGTCCACAGTGCAGAGGTCGATGCGCTTTCCAACGGAGACAACTTCGAGACCGTAACCTGGCTCAGCGACAGAGAGATCGTACAATCACCTAGTCCGGGATGGAGGGCAAGCCACTATAAAGTCAAAGCAGTTCAGCCAACACATATATTACAAGAGGGTAGGTACAGATTGTCCACAGTGTTGGTTTATATATGCGTATTGCAAGCTAAGCATGTGCTTGTTAAAGCTGCATATTGTTGCAGTCAAGCTGGTTTTTACAGTGCTATAGATAGAGCTGGGTGTACCCATAGCAGCAGGATTTATACTGCAGAATCAGCTTGACAGATAATGGCACTGGCCTTCCAAATACACACACACACTTGCAGTGAGTCATAATTAGCTGTGTCATCCATTGCCCTTTTTAATGAAAGGTTAGTGAACCAACACAAACTACACATGCTTTGAGTTACAACTGAGGAGAGGGCATTGTGAGTGCAATGTATTTGCATCTTAAATACTAATTATGAATGTGATGTATTGTGTTTCAGGAAAGAAAGACATACATGAACAGTATAACAAGGTGTGAGCAGACTGGTCCCATACAGAAGCAGAACATATCATTTAGCCTATATTACAAATATCAGTTTTAGTCATGGTTCACCTTCTTCCCAAAGACAATATTGCCAATTTAACATACACCCCCAAACCTGAGTTTGAATGTTTCAGAACATGGCAGAGTTGGGCCTATTCAACATGTTTTTCTTTTTGTTTACTTCTTCATATAGTGTCTCTATTATGGTCATATTTGATCTTCTTGCCAGTGGTATTTTTGCCAACTGTCATTCTGCCTAGTCGGTCAATACACTTACTTATTCTGCTGTGTCAGAGGCAGAGCTGCTACTGCAATGCTGTATCAATCTCTTATTTCTCACTGTATCCGTTGCAATGTACTTCACACAAGTCTGACTCATATCTGCGCTGTTCCAATTCAATGACATCAGCTAAACCAGAGGTTTTGAAAGACAAGGAGGAGAGCCTACTGTTTATTTTCACCAGGCAAATCAGGGAATGGCCGATAATGTATTACTTAAGTGCATATGGAATTAAAATATATATATATAAATATAAATGGTTCTTACGATGTACTATGCAGGTGTACTTTTGAGTGTGATATAATCTGTGTCTGTCTGTCTGTCTGTCTCTGTGTCTGTCTCTCTCAGGTGATGTAATCAATTTGGGTGACAGACAGCTAACAGTGCTCCACATGCCCGGCCACTCACGGGGCTGCATCTGCCTCCACGACCGGGACAATAAGCTGCTATTCAGTGGAGACGTGGCATACGACGGTGCAATGATCGACTGGCTGCCCTACAGCCATGTCAGTGATTACATCAGCAGCTGTGAGCGCCTGGTGGGCTTAGTGGACAGTGAACAGGTGAAGACGAAAAGTTCTAGTTTAATATGGACCAGCGGGTAAAATCTAAAAACGCGTGTTTTTCGCTCCCATTTGTTAGTAATATATCTGACTTCTTATATGCACAGACAATGTTTATTTCTCTAAAATATTGTTGACAATTTTGTTCAAATCCATGTGAGCAGTAGTGAGCACCGAGACATTATAACACATCCACCTGACAGGTGTGCCAGAGCGAGATGTTAAACCGCATTAAACAGCGTCATTATTGCGTCTTAGACTAGTCACAAACAAAGGCCACTCTAAAATGTGTAGTTCTATCACACAGTACAATGCCACAGACCTCACAACTCATAAGTATATCATTACATGATGTTAAAACTAGAATAGAATTTTCTGGAAGTCTTTATTACTTTATTTGAAAAATTATAGAGGGTAAAAAATATATTTTTGGTTCAGTATAGGAATTCAAAATTGTACAGTTATTAATTGCATTAATTGCAGAAGTATCTGCGCAGACATCTTTGAATGGTAGTGTATCATTTGCTATAACACAAAGACCATACAATAGTAAATAAACAGTTCCCCACAAGCTATTCCCTAGTATGATTAGCATACTCTCTGGGCTGCTATTAGCACAGCGTCATCACACACTACTGGCACTACAGGTGCGTTTATAGTGTGCAAATCTACTCAACAGGTAGACCAGGTCCTGCCAGGACACTACAATGCCTTCGGGGGGAAGCGTCTGCACAGGATTGCATCGACGTACATCAGCAGAGCAGGAACCTGCCCCGCTAAGTTCTCCACATTTGCTTGGAGGACCCTGGCGAGCGTGGCATTGCGGGCAAGCAATCCCCGAAGTGCCTGCAGGTGAGAAGAGATATGACGAGGAGGAACAAGCACAAGAGCACACTACAATGTGTCAAAGTCCAGATAATGGAGGGGGAACTTTAGGTCCACTTTGGCACCTCGGCCACATGACACCACTCCACTTTCACAATCCCACTAATCAAAGTAATAAAATATTAGTAATTTTGAAAAAGTATCTTTCCTGCTAGATCAAATATTTGCTGGTATTCATTCAATTAACATATTGAATATGTTGGCCAAATGTATTCGTTAGCCCTGATGACATGCTGCTGTCATTATTCTAACACACTTATTTGCTTGCCATGACTGGTCCATGACCGATACTCCGCTATTGAGAAATGCACTAATTCTCTTTGGATAATAGATGTAAATGTACATTTTCTTTTTGTATGTAATCAACTGAAATTGAAGTAATACCCTTCATTATTACTCAAGGGCACAAGTAATAGTCTGCATTATGTGTGTATACAGTATTTGTGATTCTGTATGAAACATTTAAGTTGTATTTGTACACTAATGTGAAGAAACAATAGTGCATCTTGGCAGTGCAAACCGAACGCCATATCCTCAAAGGGTACAGGAGTAATTTTGGCCATAGTATTTCTGAATGCATATTCCAATGCTCAGTGAAAACATGCTGCTACTACTAGACTAGACTACTACCTCCTACGTTTGTTGCTGCCCTTTGTACTGTTGTACTTTTCTAAGTCTTCAAAATGGAAACAGAAAATAAGGTATCAGAGGTGCGTTCAGAATTGGCGAAGTGGCAAACTTTTGTGACGTGTTTGCTTTTCACTTGAATTTTGAACGATTTGTGTAAACATTCCAAAAATATTAGATTTATTCTGTCACTCTTCGTCCAGCTTCAACGTGTGTTCGCCGAGAACTACCTCCTCAAACTGTTGTTCGATGTGAACACAATGCAAACACAAAAATGTTCGCTATGTTCGCCAATTCTGAACGCACTTCTGTTCTCTGTGCCGGTCTAGAGGTTTGGCAGTCAGATGTCGACGTAAAAGAAAACAAATAGAAGCAGTTCTAAATTGACAAAGCATTTATTGTAATTCATGTTATTTAAACGATCAAAAATTTGCCCTCTAGGACATTGTGCATGCAGAACATAGGTATAGCCTGCCCTGCTAACAAAGTTACAACATTCAATGTTATTTGTTTTGCAGCAGTTAAAATATGCACATCTGTTAAAAAAGTATATAACCATGTAGCTGCATTTATTATAAAATCAATAATGTAAAAGTATTTAACAAAAAAACAAAACATTTTTATTTGTTAACTTAAAAAAAGATATGTACAGTAACAAATGCTGCTTCAAGCATTAGACCGTTTACATGTTTTTAGTATGGTTGCCCATATTCTGAGCCCGGGAAAGGAAATGCCAAGACCACACTAAACAGCTGAAACTGAAGAACATATGCTATAATGTAATAATAAATGAGTCAAACACTATCTTCTTCTGATATGCTGTAATGAAAAACAATTGCTTTCAACAGGCAGAATCACAGAATATTAAGAAAGCATTCATAACTGCCAGTAAAGACAACAAAAGTAGGAATAGTGGCAGGGTAAACATAGTTATGTAGCCCTGTGACCTCGCTATATATTAGTTGATTGGCATTTCAACAGAAAAAAACTCTTAATTACTGTATTGCACAATATTAGACTGATGGTTGTTTCACATTGAATTACAGCCAAGTCCAAAATTTTCTGAAAGCAGGTGCCTCTATTTTCAATATATACTTTACCTTCATCTATTCTTAATCTATTATCAAGGAGCATAATTATTACTATGGCTTGATTTATTGTATATATATATAAACATAAACATATACATAAACATATACATATATACATACACACACATATATTACCTGGTCTGACTATGCATCGGATGATAGGTACACTGGATAAGTTATCACAGTAAGTAAAGACAAACAAACCCTCTTTTCATGCTGAGAATGTCCTTTCAACAAAATATTTGTGTTTATAGCCACATGCTAACTGCCATTTGTAATGCAGACACACCAGTAAGAAACATAGTAATCCTGCCAGTGCTTCAGTATATTTGGAAACACATTTTGAGTGATCATTATGGCTGTTACAGAAAAAAGGCTGAATTTCAAGAAAAACTCAGTGACAGACAGTATGGGTTAATAGGCTGTGATTTCTCCCAAATAACATCACCATCACATCTGAGACGGTCTCCCATGTAGTTCTGGATTATTTGTAGATACAACTGTGTAAAACAACCAGCCTGCAGATTCACCTGTCCTTTCTGTGAGAAGATATTCCAGTTAACCACGAGGAAGCAGACCTTTCCTGGTAAATCCTCCTCCGCCAGAGAGGCAGCCTGTCCTCAAGACATGATATGTGGTTTAGCAGGTTGCCTGAGGTCAGTTCACATATGTTAGGTTTCTTAATAAGAACAACACACTACAGTAATTATCCCACGATAAGCCAGTGAAACCATGGTGACGGGTGCCACCGAGGCTGTCTTCCAGGTGGGTCACACCTGACTCTGGAGCCAGTTGCGGGGGTCCAGCCTGGCCCGGAGGTTCCTGAGGCTGCGGCGGGCCGCCGAGGGCCTTGAGAAGAGGGCTCCTTCGGACGACTCGGGGCTGTGGCTCCCCTCGCTGTTGCTGGAGTTGTTGCTGGAGTTAGAGCTGGAGGTCGAGCTGGAGCAGGAGAGCGCGGTCGGGGCTTGGCGCAGCGGCCGCGGGGAGCGTGCGGGGCTGTTGGCCTGGAGCGGCGCCAGCAAGGAGGTGGCAGGCGGGCAGGAGCACTGGAAGGCCCCTCCCCCGTAGCCCCACCCGCGGAGGGTGCTGAGCTTGGCGTCCAGCGACAGGGTGCGAGGCCTCAGGCGCGACGACGGCGGCGGCGGAGAGGACGGCAGCGGGGAGAAGTTCAAGGCGGGCACGGGCCAGTCGTGGTGGGGGTGGCGGGCGCGGGGGCTGGCGCTGCATGCACTGTCGCTGTCTGAGGTCAGGCTGGCGTCAGACGACTGCAGGCCCAGCCGGGGGCATCGGTTGGGGCTGCGGTGGGGGCTGTGGCTGCACAGGGGCGAGGCACAGGGGCGGCCGGCGCCCCTCGAGCCCTCCTCCGCATCCTCAAACAGAGACACCCAGACCGGGGAGGAGGTGCCCAGCTGGCTGCGGAGCTCCAGCTCTCGCATCCTCCGAGCCAAGATGTCCGACACGGTGCCGCTGAGGTCGTCCGGCGTCTCAATAACTGGAGGGAGGGGGGGCAGGGAAAGACTAGTTATTATCACGGTTGTTGTTGTTGTTATTGGTGTTGTTGTTAAGATGTTGTTTGTCTTGCTGACAAGTACGCGTGTCCCTAGTCGCCTCTCTCCTGCGCTGCTAAACACACGTGCAGGGCAAGTCTCACCCCCCGATAAAGCTTATGAAGGCGTTCGACCGCCATGAGACACTAGCTACCGCAGAGCTGTGCCAACACGGCTCCCCATCACTGAACCAACCGCGTTCAGCTGCCACTTCACCTGTCGTTGTAATAGGAGGAGAGCAGAGCGCGAATCTCGGCGGACACAGCGTTATCCTGCAGCAGGAGACCCTCGCACGAGGGCGTGGCCAGGGGGGCTGTCGGGAAGGAGAGCCGAGGAGAGCAGAGCCATTGGGGGCGGGGCATGTGAAGGGTGGGTGGGGCCGTAACAAACAACGGTGTGTGTTTTTAAAAAAACATTGTTTTTTATAATGGGTAAAGCATGATGGTTTAAAGAACAGAAAGGAGATTAGATTAGATTAGAGTTGTTAGTATTTAACAGCATGAGATGAAAATGTAAACAAAAGATGGGAGTAATAAAGAACGACAGAGGAGAGAAAACCAGGAGTGAAAGAGAAAGAGGGACAGAGACAGAAACACACAGTCAGCATGTCAGAAATCATCTCAGGTAGAGACCTGAGAGGAGAGCGTCTACTGATGCTCTAGCATGCACATTAGCCCACAGTCTAGCCTAGTCTAGTTAACAGGCAATACCATGCAGTGCTAGCATACAGGAAATTAAACTGCTATCTATTCTTTGTTGCCCTTCAGTCTGGCAGCAATTCTTTGTATCCTCTGTATAAAATGTATTATTATTGGAAAAACAAGACTAGGCATTTCTCTGCATCATGAGCACAGTTGTCTAGTATTTCTTTCAGTTTGCTTTTTCATAGATTCCTATCTCACCCATTTCGTGGTAGAGGGAGCCTTGTTTTGGTGTGACAGGAGCTGGTTTTCTTGGCGATGGGAGTTCAATTTTCATTAGGTCATCACAGCACTGCTTCCATTGGCCTTTAGGATGGGGACATCACAAAGTAATAATCATTAAAATGGTATAGTCAGCTATTGTAAGCTAATTGTATGCTAATTGTAAGATAATTAGCTAACACTTTTGTCAAATTCCCCCAAAAAATCTCCTCGCATTTTGCTTGGTTACCGTTCTCTGTGCATGCTGAAGATAATCAGGTACTTCTACACAGTCCTGGCTCCGTACATAAGAATATAAACATAGTGGGGAACACTGCCCACAACAACGCCTTTGGCTTCACAATGCATTTCAATGTGAGCTTGGAAGTTAGCCAGCATTCTGAAGAATGACGAACCCTGCCTTTAACAGACCAATCAGTGGACCTGGAATTCCAGCACTGTCAACTCACTCATGTCATAGAACTGCTGCCAAAAGGCCTCCATCCACCGGTGTGTGTCCTCGCGGCTGTCAGTCGTCAGCGTATGTGTGACCTCCTCGCCGCCATACTGGTTGGTTACACAGATACTCTGGGCTTTGCTGTTAGGATCCTTCTCTGACGCACATATTCTGGTCTCCTGGAACACAGACGAACACGTTCAAGCATTCAGTGAAAGAATAATACACTCCTCTCAGGAAGTCATACGATAAACACACGTTTAATATGGGTCTGTTGCCAGTGTAGTCCTGCACGTAACTACTGTGTTTCAATCTAGACAACACGATGACTACCTTCCAATTGGTAAACTAACCCTGTTTGGTGTTAAATTAAAACAAACAGGAATTTCAATTCTTAGGCCAGTCTCACTGTTTTGAACAATGAAGGCAACAACTCAGAAATCACCAGTAGGTGGCAGTGTTGACACAGTTCTCAGGCATTCTTCCCTGAGCTCCACACATTCCTCCTCCAGAGAGCCAGGCCTGCTGACTAACACTATCCCACGGTACACATGTGATGTGATCTGAGCCATGGCTCCAGCTCAGCCCTATGTCACCACTATTAGACAGAGTAGGTCACAGTGGAAAGAATGACTAGAGAAACAAAGGCTATAACTGGATCCACACGTCGAGACATAGCAGACAGGCTGCCTTGCTCACTGTCGCCAATTTGTACATATAGAAAGCATGTGTACGGCAAAGAGGTGATGTAGTGTCTCTCTCTGACTTTGTTAATGGCAATAGTGAAGGTGGGCTCCACGTTAGGCTCCACGTTAGACTCCACGTCTTCTTGGCGGTGGTAGCAGAACAGGCTTGTCCCCTTCAGAACGCTGTGCACCCTAGTGCAACTCCGAGCGTCTGCAGCCAACTGCTGCGGACAGAGAGACAAGGGTCAGCTCAGGGTCAACAGACAGAAAGATCAGTGAAGAGAGAGACAGAGAGAGAGAGAGAGAGAGAGATGATTGGGAAGATAAATTAGAGGAACTGAGACGAAACAGAAACAAGGGCAAAAATATTGAAGGTCTGAAAGAAAACAAATCTTTCACTCACACACAGAGGCGCACGCATGCACACACACACACACACACACACACACACACAGAGGCACACGCACTCACGCACACACAGAGGTGCACACACACACGCACACACACACACACACACACCACAGAGCGGAAACCATCAGCAACACGCACATTAACATTCAGT
>JAODTR010015118.1:0-17724 GCA_025399935.1 Amblyopsis rosae
AGACAACACAGCTCTCAGGATCATAGGGACACACAAACCTCTCCACCACGATAAGGTGATGGTTCCCGGAGAGGCTGAGTCAAATTGATTATTAGAAGTCTATCAAATCTGTTGTGCTTATTTGATCATTTGGTTGTTATTTAAATAGATATATTACTATTTGTCCCTAGATAGGAGGTTACTCCTTCAAAATGTCTTTTATTTCAAACTTTTGCAATGTATTATATAATTGTTCATTCATATCATTGTTGTTGTTATTGGCATTTCATACTGTACTACTGGTCACCCAAGATATGTTATTAATGAATTAGTATTTTAAGCTATATGACTTAATGAATGGTCATCTAAAACTGTTAACTCTTTTCCATCATTTTAGGTAGCAATGCGTGCTCTTGGCTTTGAAGTGAAGAAAGTGGATGTTCTAAAGATTTTGAAGGATTATGATAGAGCAGGAAGCGGCAAAATAACATTTGATGACTTTAAGGAAGTTGGTAGGTGGTCATTTCCTAGTTTGAATATATTAGCATTAAAGGTATAGTAAGTGATTGTAAGATATTGTACTTTGTGTCAAATTCACCAAATATCTCATTGTGGTCTGCTATCTTACAGTTCTCTGTGAGTGCTGGTACTTCTAGACAGCCCTGACTCCGTAAATCGCTACTCAAACAAAGTGGTGCAGACCACACACACAACAGGGTGCTGTCACACATGCGCAAAATGTATATACGCCTCCCGTTCACTTGCGTTCTATACGAGCAAAGGTGCAAATAAAAAATGTGCTGCCTGTGGTGAAGCAATTTCGCATCTTCATTTCGTCTAAAGTTCAACACTGATGAACTTGGACCTAAATACGCAGCCTCAACTAACAGCAAGGCGTATGCGTATGTGGTTGACCCCACAGGGCTGCAATTGGCTGTAGTTTTCTTAGCGATGCAGGATGGAGTAGAAGAGGCTTTGATTAAGAATTTTTCGCCGGAAGGCGATGGTCCGTCCCCTGCCCAGTTTTTTATTTGCGTACGTGTGACGGCAGCCTTATATTCTTACCGTGGCAATGCATTTCCAATGTGGGGGGGCCGAGCTTCTGAGGCAGCGGTCTGTGGCATTGAAGGGAGAGGTGTTTTATGTTTTGAGGAGTAATATAAACACGCTTTCTGTAATGACGTACTATTCCTTTAACAAATGTACTGTGTGCTGTCTCCTGTTTTTCTGTATAGTGACAGACCGCATATTGGAACGAGATCCAAAGGAGGAGATCATGAAAGCCTTCAAGCTGTTTGATGATGATGAAACGGGCAAGATCAGTCTGAGGAACCTAAGGCGCGTTGCTCGGGAGCTCGGGGAGAACGTGGCCGACGAGGAGCTCCGCAGCATGATTGATGAGTTCGACACTGATGGAGATGGAGAGAGTATGTGTCCCCTGGAATACAGAATACGAGTAGATAAAAGCATGTGGTAAATTGGCAAATGGTAACAGGTTGTAAAAGGTTAAGTCGGTATTGTTTGTGATTTGAAAGTGGTGCGTTGCATTTTGGTTTTAATGTGAGGAAATATTTCATAGTATACATTAAAATAAATACAAATAAAAGCGAAAGCTTAGATTTACAGTAATGTTCTGTTTAGTGGACAGGACTTGTGGAACACTTTGCTTATTTATTTTTTATTATAATAATAATAATCATAATTATTATAAACTATATATAATCATTTTTGCCCGAAACCATGATATTATAGTAATTCTGTCTTTCATGATGGTACTTTTTGGTCATATAACATAATTAATTTTGTATTCCAGTTAATCAAGAAGAGTTCCTCTCCATAATGACTGGTGACTCCTGATTGGACCTGTAGGCGAGATGTGACATATGCTGGAGCATCTTCTATTAAACGGGTATAGTTCAGTGAAGCTGAGCTGGCAAGTTTCCAGTTGGTTTGCGTGACAATAAACGTGCCATCAACACTGCAACCTCCAATAACACTAGGCTGGGATGGACAACTGGCAACATATGTCTTTTTAAATGACATTGGACACACTTGGGAACATTTTCTGGCACCAGTCTGACTTAGCACTTTGTATGAACCCCTGTAATGATGGGAACATTACAATAGTTTTTAGCTCTGTAGAATCACTATTCTAAAATACATTGCATTGAAGTGCTAATATTTTGTCCTTAAGGCTATATTTGTACAGCCATGTTAGGTTTGGGTGAGTCAGATGTTTGCCTGTTTCTCATGTCGTCTGTGCCGTTATATGTATTTTCAAAGAAAGCCTGTACTTTGTTGTCCTATACTACTGCTTAGAAACATTGTTTTACATAACATTAAATTAAGGTTTGAATGTCCAGTTTATCTTTTAAAAATGCATGTATTTGCCATAGCAATATGTCTTCATAATTATTGATACGTTTTAGTTTTATTGATGAAAAGGGTTGCTTTAATATCCAGGTCTGTAGATTCCCCCGTTGTAGTTCCTTATTTGTCCACCAGTGGGAGACATCCGTATGAACTAAGCAGATATTCCACAGCCTAAATAAATAATTTTCTCAGCATGAGGAACTGCAAAATCTGTTGTAACTCATCTCATGAACCCAGCTGTTGTGTGAAGATTACAGGGATACAAACAATGTGCAACCTAAACTTCACATATACCCTTTGATGTATATGTGTTTAAATGACACAGCAGTTTGATGGGGCTTATGTTACACAGCCGTTCACTGACCTCAAAACCTCTTAGGCGGATGCCAGGGAGCTCTCTTGTCATTAGGCTCCTTAAAACACAAACATTGATTTAGATGAAGGCTTACAATCCTCCGTTGGTTAGCTGAAACTGCCAAATTGACCTCTCATCTGGCCCAAGCACAGCTAACTGTTGAGATACTGTGGTGTGCTAACTCAGTTTACTTGACCACTCGGTAGATGACAGAGTAGAGGATCGCCGTGGCTTCTCTCCTGTGTAATTAGCGGTTTGGAGTTTCTTCAGAATACAAATGAAAGTGATGTAGTGTTTACAGAATGCCCAATGACGACTACATCATTGACATCATTGTGTCTGCTCGGTTCTGAGACCCGGCGGAAGGTCAGGCATTGATGTTGATTAGCCTCCCCGAATCTGGACATTACAGTTGGACTAGAAGGTATGTCTTGCCCTTGCACTGGTAACATGCTCAGCTGTTAGACCTCGCAGCAGAGCAACACGCTCCAGAAATAAACCAGCCTAGTTCCTCCCCAGTTACAGCCTCTGAGTCGCCCCCATGTGGTTTCCATATACATAACCTGTTCTAAGGCTTCATATCTTCTAATAGTCTCTCTCATTCACATTCTCTCTATCTATCCCATTTGAATACAGAATAGAATGGAACTGAATTGTAATTGCTGGAATACTACAAGACGAATTTGGTTAGTTGTCCTTGTAACAGCTAGCGTGAGAATCAAATGTTGCAGTAAGCAAAAATGTTTGCACATTTCAGCACCCTGACAGAGTGAGCAGCCTAACAAGTTCATTAAACGCCTGACAATATACCATTGTACTGAAACAGTTAATCATTCAATTACAGAGACCTTATTTGCTTTGTAAAATACTTCTCCAGGAGAGAACAAAGATGGGTTACAAGGGAATGGGTACGCTGGTCCTAGTAGGTAAAAAAGAATGGCATAGTTATGAGTTTCGAGCATTTTATTGAAACTGGACTAAAGCCCTAAATCTTGGAAGATCACATCTGATAGATTTTTCATTAAAACATTTCTAACATTATTTTTGTATATTGGTAATCCATTCAAACTCTTAAGGGTCAGAGTTCAGCTCGTGCCCACCTGTCAGTCATTAGGTGAACTAACCATGTGACAGCACTTAGCCCCTGACCCTAATGAGGCAAGGGCTCATTAAGTGTCATGTTGGGCTGTTTACCACTTACTGGCTCTCAAACTAACAGCCAACGCACTGCTACTACCTCTTCTTCATAATCCATGTTGTATTTGATCCTTTACTAAAGTTACAACTATTTTTCCTGATGCTGTAGCTCATGATAACTCATTTTCCTTTTTCTGATGTTTGTTAGCTGGGAAAAAGACATAAAATATTGGTGAGAGCAACAGAAAACACTGTTTAATTCTTCAACTGTTATCATCTTTTAACAAAAAACAGCAGTGCCCCGGTGGAACCTTGACCCATCGCCCTCAGAAGAACATTGTAGAATGATCAGAATCTTACAGCAGAACAAATGCCAATATGGGATTCCACAGCAGCTTTTCACAATAAGAATGCCGTAGTAAACATGTCAGACTAAAATAGTTTTCAGGCCTTATAGAGCCGACATTTACACATTGAGCATGATTCATAAACACATACATAATCATCCAAGAAAGTATTGTTTTAGGCCTATACGGTATAGCCATCCAATCAGTGCTTTCACGATTAACCCTCCATGTAAAGTTACTAGACACAGATGTGGAAGAGAGGGGAATGCCTAGAGACATGCTATGGATTGTAGACTATGCCAGGCACTTGGGTGAGGATGGATTAGTTTACACACACTCATGGCTTTCACAGTAACTCTATCCTCTGTGGCCCAGCCTCACCCAACCATGCCGTACTAACCCAGCCTTTGCTCAATTCTGGGCCAGGGTGAGGAAAGAAATCTGTTGCCTTACTAACACACCTGATAGAGGTTGGAGTTGTTCATTAAATACGTTTGACGTTTAATGTCATTTTGACAAATAATAGCAGTGCTATGCCAGTGTAGTGTGTTTAAATAGGGATACATGTTTTATTTCAGTACTGAGAATGTATTGTCCTGCTGTAATTGGAAACTAGGCGCAGCAGATCTTCAAAATATCCCATCTCAATCAGTTATAAAGCAAAAAGGGAATTGGAACAAGTTGCCAAATACAACATAGCACATGACAGCTAAGATGTGCTTTTACAGGATTAATTAATTCATGGATTCACTCATCCATTCATGAATGGATTCATTCGAGAAAAAGTGTAAAATAAGTAATTTGGAATGTTGAGTAGGATGGATTGAATTTTCCATAGTAATAATATTTTCGCACCACTCTGACTCTCTTCCGCATAAGAATATTGGTCCTTCTTTTGCTTGTTTATATTTCTTCAACACCTTTTTGACTGCACATAAACTAACAATACATTCACACCTGTGCATATTACCTCATACTGTATACATTCTAATTTTCACTGTAGAAAAAAAACAAGTTATATCTTTTATTGAACTGGAACTGGAGTTTATTTTCTACAGGATTTCACAGGTTCACAGTTTCGCAGTTCCACATTTCACATCCAAAATGAGACTTAAGCAAAATTACACTCTCTAGTTAAAGGTGGAGTCCTCAATGCACCCATGTGGTTGAACCACCAAAGCAAAACCACTGGTTTAGTTGAAACTGAGCGCAAATGCCTTGCCCAAAACTGAGTAGTGAGTTGCAGGCACTGCTTTGTAGACTAGAGCTCCACATATCGCACTGTTCAAACATTACCATCAACAGGGAGCTGGGGTTGAATATACTGGGGCAACTACACTACACAATCGTGGATTGTACCTTTAACACATTTCCCCTTTATCCTCTATTCCTCTAAGATGTTGTGGGCAGATGTGTAAACAGCTGGACAGAGAAGGAGTGAAGGTTAAATGAAGAACTGATATCTCTTATTCGGGCAGATGTGCAAATGGAGGGCATGGATGTTAAGACATCAAGGTTTGTACACACATAGACACGTTACACATTCCTCTTTATTATAAACATCATCCCTGTAGCCTCAGGCCTACGCTCCTTTGAGGAGAGGAAAAATAAGGAGTCATTCTCCATTTTAATTGAATGTCAGCCTGGCCTGAGACCTACCGCTAACTATCCCATCATCCGACGCTAACCACTGTCCTGGTGGAGCAGTCTGTCTCTGTGTTACGTGAGTGTCCCGGCCAGCTGGCAGCCACCGGGGACAGAAACCAGCAGTGCCGAGAAGCGGTCCCCTTCCTGTGCTAGCGTCACTTCCCGTATCAGAGGGAGGTTTATGTGCGTGCGCTCATGCGTGGCTGCTGTGACCAACGTCCTGCCCCCGCCCCGGGGTTTGTTAGCCTTGGGCAGGGAAACAGCTAATGGTGGTGGTGGTCAGTGCCACCAGGCAGCCAGCTCCTTGGCTATAGCCTGAAGACAAGTCAGAAGATTTATGGATCATCCACCTCCCTCTGCTGGGAGGGGACTAGGAAGGGGGGGGGGGTCTGAGACAGGGGTGGACAGGTGAGGCTTAATCCCCAGCCAAGCAGATGCCCGGTGTGCTGGTATCTAGGACACGCCTAGTGCTTTTGATCTCTCTCTCTCTCTCTCTCTCTCTCTCTCTCTCTCTCTCTCTCTCTGTGTAATGTGTAGAGCCGGGAAACTTTGCTGCAGTAATCCCACGGGCTCTTACACCAGGGAGGGGGGAGGGGTCACAGAGTCTCTGAGTGGCAGCCTGCATCGCGCTCCAGCATGCCCCTGCTGGAGCGCTGGAGCATCACTGACACCTCGGGAGCTAAATATACCAGGAGTGACAATGACAGGTGACCGCACCCTTATCCCACAGCCGTGCTCTCACAGCCAGGATCAACGCAGGGGGCCGCCGACGAGTGTGAGAGAGAGATGTGTGTGTCTGGGAGGGGAGGGGGGTCCTTCATGGTCTAATGACAGCTGAATGTTGGCGTGCCCCCCTTCAGTGTGATCAGAGCTCAGATCCAAGCACTACAGTTGCGGGTGCCGTCTCCTATAAGCCAGCTGGTCTGGCTTCACAAGCCGTCCTTCCTCTTATTATTATACAACTGGTTTGTCGCTTGTTTGACACTTAAGGACCGGCCCAATCTGCCCACAGCTGGAGCTGACTGGGGAACCTTCCAGGTGAAGAGAGAAAAGCACTGGTACGTCCACAACAGCATGTGAGCAGGTCCGATAGATGCCGTCTGCAGTGTGTGTGTGTGTGTGCGTGCGTGTGTGGAAACTGAACATTTGTTATGTGTGAATATATATCTTATGTGTTAGTCAGCGGAAAGGTGTGTATAGGTTTGTAAGAGAAAAAATGCTTAATGATTTTTAATATTACATGCATTTGAAGGCATTGACTGTTGGGGTATGTAGGAAGGACCATTGCCGTATGAATAATGAATAATGAATATGTCCATGGATTGGTGAAATACTTTGAAGATGATGAAAGGAGAAATGATCTGTGTTTTTATTATTGAAGAATCTTTATGTCCCACCGGTGTTAGACTGGGAGGTACACAAGTATTTTTTATTTTTATTTTTGTGGAATAAGAAAGTCAATGAGGAACATTAACCAATACATATAGATTTTAGTAGTAATAAATGATGCATGATTGATAATGCAGTATCATTAATATTGATTGGTGTTGCCATGAACACCAATTTCTGCTGATACCACTGCATTTAGTGAGAATGTCTAGTTGATCTGAACTATAAATGGTATTTCACAACTGCATGACACAAGTTATAATGTGGCCCTGAGGAGAAGTTGGTCAACATATTATACCAGTTAGTTCAGCTAAAAAAAAAACATTTTATAAAACATTTAAATGTATGACAGAATAGTAATAATAGCCTTGTAGCACATTGATCCACTTCAGCGTTTCTACTTTTTAAATGACTAGTTGAACAGAGTAAATTTAGGGATAAATTATAATTCGTACTGCCTACCTATGGTAGCTGCCTGGTAGGACACTGACATGTCTTATTTATTATTTAAGGTCAGTTTCGTTTTTGTGTGAGGCTCTATCTGTAGGTGAGCAAAGACATTTGAATTACAGTTGTAGCCTAATAAACAGTAGCCTAAAAACAAAAACTTAAATAGACACTTTATAAGATTAAATAGGTGCACTTTTAAGAGTCTCCACTGCAAGGCACCATTTTACATGGTGGCTTTCTATTGAATAGAACCGTATATTTCTTTCTAAATGGTTTGTGTGCGGGGCTTTGTGATATAAACATGTTCTAACAAACATAAATATAATTTAATCCATTTTAGTTGTATTCATGTTGGCATTGTTTAACGCTATTCCAAATAAACAGCACAGCTCAAAGTATTATGAGCTATGCTATTAACATGATGAATTGCTTAATTGGGCTGTGCTGTCACGTTAACCAGCTGGATGTACTTGTGGTGGTTCGCGTACGCGTGAACGTGCGCGCCCATGTTGATACTGCTACAATTTTCCCTTTCCAGGTGCTTCCCAAGCCTGAAGCGGGTGCTTCCAGAGAAACTCTTATGGAAAACTGACCGCGGGTCGGACACGGAAACACACCGAACCTGAAATTAGAGGAATACGTTGGATTTTGATGTGCGCTGCAGACTGGTAAGACACTGCAGCCAACGTGTGATTACTTTTTAAGGACACGGACTGTGTGGTTTTCTGTCGACTGCTGAAGCTGAGGAACGAATGAGATACGTGGGATAATCCCCTTTACTTCCTCTCAGCCCGTCACCCACCACAGTCTCACAGCGTCACCCAAACAGCAAGTCACAAGAAGAAGGCTGTTGCTCTTACTTATACGTAGTACAGCGCTCTGCCGTAATGTATTTGCGTTATTTCAAAATGTAACGCTATGACGTATCTTATCGTGGTTTGACTGTCCGGTCAGTAGGATACGGGGAGTTTCGAATAGGAGATTCGTTCAAATTTGAGTTCGCGTAGGCTAGAGTCCACCCTACAGACTACTGAAACAGTGGTGGAATTAAAACACAGTTCACTGTGCCATATGCGGATTAAAAGTAGGTGTTTAAACTTTTTTTTAGGACCGAATAATAGTTATTATAAGTTATTAGAATAGGGAAAACGGCAGAGCCCGAAATATGTAAAAAAATAAAAAAAGGTTACAGCCATCCTTTAGCAAGTAAAAGTTTTCTTTTTCATTAGCTTCCTGTGAACATTGCCAGATTTTACTGATGTGTGTTACATTATTTAGTTTAATATGAATATATTATTATTGTTATTATTATTATTATTATTATTATTTTTGTTGTTGTTTTATTGAGATTGGAAAAAAAGGACCATATCGTGGTGTTCAATGACAGCTTAATTGTGCTGGCGTCCACTCAGTACGATCAGGCAGGCATATATGCCACACATGGACGCCAGATCACCAGTCCTTAGATAAAGAGAAAATACTTATATGCGCTGAACAGATCATTCGTTCAATGTTTCAGACAGTTATAACAGATGCTGAGAAGTACTTTTTATTTTGTGCTGGGATTGTGATGTGACCATACTGTAGCCGTACTGTAGCCAACATTGGGAATTTGTTCCTGTCACTATTGTCATATAAGTTTTCCCTATGGGGGGAGGGGGGGGGCTTCATTGTTTACATGCATATCAAAACTGCAACCAGACACATGCTGACATGTGGGTTCACACATACTGTACACATAAGTCTATTTGAAGCTCTAGCCTCAGAAGATTAATACCTAGACTGGACTAGCTGTTCAAATATACCTGTCTCATGCAGTTTATGGTGCATGTAGTGTACTGCATCCACTGCACCACCGAGGTCTGAGGCAGCAAGGTTCTCTGTGCAGAGGCCAGCATACTATTTTTGTTAATCGGCAAGCAAGCATTAATAGCCTATTTGTTAACGATGTATTAGCAATGTATGTGTACGCACTTTGTGCTCTATTGGGGAAGACATGTGTTCCTATGGCATGAACCATTCATAGCACAGTGTTGTAAGAGTGGCAGCTCGCAGAGATGACCCACAGTATGAGGCCATACAGATCACAATGGAACAAACACAACATGGCCTCCCATAGCTGTCGACGTGCCACCTTTTACCCTGCATTCAGCCAAGTGACCTCCACCTACCACGGCTAGTGTGTCCTGCCAAGGAATACAAGGGCATCGCCACATGTAACCTGTTGGCATTTGCATTGCGCTGTGGGCGACTCTTGTGGGATTGATGCATGCATGCACACACACACACAGAGAGAAAATGCATCTATGCAACTGACAAAAGAGACTGAACCGAGCATCCTGGCTGGTTTCCATCTGTGTTTGACCACCCATCTGTTAGCCAGAAAGCAGTCGCTTTTGTTGTTTGTGGTAAATAGTTAATTCCTGTATTTTTAGCATCCTGCCAGTTTATGTGGCATCTATAAATAGATGGGAAATTTGTATGCTTGGGAGGTCAGACTGGGCGGAGAAATGCAGTCATTCTGGGGGCAGTAAGCACAAATCCACTTTTTTAAATTATTTGATTTATGAATATATTGCCTTCTCCTTTAGAAAACAGAAGTTCTGTCTCAGCTGAATGCTGAATGTACTATACCTGTGAGTGCTCTCACGTCACACCATGTTGAATTACGTAATCACATATGCAAGCAGAATACGTCAGACTGAAGATATGTGTATTGGGATGCGTGCTTGGCATGTTGGCACTTGTTATGATTGGATATTTGATTGTATTCATTGATAGCGTAGTTGTTGAACACAAACACATGATTAAGTATTGCAGTGCCTTAAATTCATAACGCTATCTCATGTTGCTGTACTGTGAACGAATAATATGGGAAGTAAAATCATTGGGTAAATACAGTATACATTTATAGTTTCTTAAAAGGATTATTTCCTTGTCTTTTTACAAGGAAATATAAATATTATGTCTTATAGTTTGTTTGCAATATTTTGAAAATGTTAAGAGATACATATACCGGTATTGGGACTAATTAATGAATGTAATAAATTAAAGTAATAGCTACCCATTCACTATAGCTGTGGGGCTTCCCTGCTTTGATGTACAGTAGTGTGTGTGCGTGTGGGTGTGCGATTGTCCAGCCGACCAGGATTCTGAGCTCATCTTACTGTAAGCAGGACCCATACTCACATGGCACCCAAGTGTCCATCTGGGTTTGTTAGTTAGTGTAACAGTTAGGACTGAACGATTAATTGCATTTGCGATATAACTGCGATATTATAAAACGCAATTTTCTAACCGCAAAAACTGCGATTTAGAAGAATTATAGAGCAATTAAACTTTGGTCTCATTAGTTCATGTAGTAATGCTCTACCAACAAATTTTAAGTCTATTACGCATTGAGTATTGAACTAATGCTCGACTTGAAAAACAACATTTTGGGGGAAAAAAAACATTGAAAATTAATTCGCAATCACAATGTTTGTCAGAATAATTGCAATTAGATTTTTTCTTAAAATCGTTCAGCCCTAGTAACAGTACACACTTCATTGTGATGTATAATCTCCAGTCAGACTTTTCAACATTCAAAACAGCTTTTGCCAGCTTGTTGGCTTTTTTTTTTTTGACTGTGTTGGCGTGAATGTGTTGGGGCTGTTTGCATGGTCAGACATTGACCAGACAACATCAGAACACACTAGCATTTACATTTCCTCCAGCGATGGAAGTGGCAAACCTCCCAGAGCATTCTGGGAGGGTAACAGCAGTGGTCTTGGGGTGTGTGCTATATTTAGCAGGCGATAACCCTGGTAAGTCATGGCATTTCACTGCTCTGACAACATCAGTTGATTTTGGACATGGACGTTCGGCCTGAACTCTGGTTGAGGTTCAGCGCTTTGGTCAATCATTATTTATATTTGCTCATTGCGGGCTAGGCTACAGTTGGCTCAGTGGCGTTTCACTTTGTAACCCCCCTTTATAGTAAATCTCCTATCTAGCCACACAGGACTGCATGTACTCCAGGTTATGGAGTGCCCTGACACTGTGACCTCAGCAGAGTGTATTAGACAGAGCCCCGCCCACGTTAAGCCTACACACAGGCAGAGTACCTGTGTGGGTGGATGTGGGCTGTAAGGAAACCTTTTCTAGTGTTCTTTCAGCTGTAATGCCTTAACCCGTGTGTTTCTGTGTGCCTCTCTTGAAGCAGCAGCAGCCATTGTCAAGTGAGACAGAGTTTGCAAGTTAACAGAAGGAGAGAAATAAACGTGCGAGTCCCACACAACAGACAAAAAGAGTGACGATGGGGCGCAAGAAAATTCAGATCGCACGGATTATGGACGAACGCAACAGACAGGTAGGAATGTGAATCACAAGCAGTCACACACACGCACGCACGCACGCACGCACGCACACACACACACACACGAGAGAGTTCTCACATACATGGTTTAGTGCCAACAGTGACATCACACTGTCATAAGATCCTCCCTCACAAGCACTGTGTGTGTTCTGTGTGTGTGTGTGTGTGTCTTTATACAGTAGTTGTATGAACTATCCCTATGGCTAGCCCACAACATGCTTTACTTATATTCTTATTTAAATATCTCAACATGTTACCAGTCAACATGTGGTTGTAATCATCACTTTAGTTATTTAACCACAAACATTCAACCATCACATGCATATATGCACATAGCAATGAGTGTTTACCATTCATTGTGTACACACGCACGCACACACGCACATGCGCACGCACGCATGCAGCCCCAGACTGGGAGAGTGGTTCCTCTCTTCCTGTTATGACAGGAAGTGAAGGCACATATGCTTCCTGGCCTCTAGAGCAGGGCAGGACTGACCCAATCATAAAATGTCCTTGGACAATAACGTGCCGTAGTAACGCTTTGGTGTGGATGTGTGTGTGTGTGTGCGTGTGTGTGTGTGTGTGTGTGTGTGTGTGATTGTGTGAGAGTAACCAATCCAATTAGCTATTGTCTAGTGTGTGTATGTATGTATGTAAGTATGTACTGTATATATGTATATGTATGTTTGTACTGTATGTAGTACTGTATGTACAGTATATATGTATGTATGTATGTATGTAGTACTGTATATACAGTGTATTTGTATGTATGTATGTACAGTATGTATGTGTGTATGTATGTAGTACTGTATGTACAGTATATATGTATGTATGTGTGTATGTATGCAAACAGTGTGTTTCATGTCTCCCACCTCTTTGTCTTTCCAAGGTGACCTTCACCAAGCGTAAGTTTGGCCTGATGAAGAAGGCCTACGAGCTGAGCGTGCTGTGTGACTGTGAGATTGCCCTGATCATCTTCAACAGCACCAACAAGCTGTTCCAGTACGCCAGCACCGACATGGACAAGGTCCTGCTCAAGTACACAGAGTACAATGAGCCCCACGAGAGCAGGACCAACTCTGACATTGTGGATGTAAGTTAAAGAACTCCACACACACACACTATGACGTTTCCATTACTGACCATTTTCTTTATAATTCTGTATGACATTTTTTGTTAATCATGAAAGCCTGACAGGAAATTTGAATGATTGCGTTTTTTGGGACTATTTTGAGAAATACCATGCCAAATCATGTGCTAGAGTGTAGTTTGTGTTTGTAATACTACTACTGTAATACACAATACCGTGATATACAAAAATAAAATAATAAAACCATTTGTTGGCCAAACCCTAGTGGACAGAACCAGAATCTCTCTCCGGATCTACCTTATACATTCATAGGTGAACTTCCAGTCTGTGTGGAACAGTGGATATTAAAAACTTGCAGACGTGGTCCTCCATGCTACATGCCATTCCACCCCATTAGACTCCATTAGTGAGAGAATGGCTGGACCTTAGTGGCACACAGTGAATACCAGGCAGGCACGCAAAGTTAGTAAAAAAAATAATAAAAATCTAATCTATATTGGACAATGGCATTCTGGTCATTTTGCCCTATGCATCAATGAGCATGTGTGTGCACGTGTGTCCACGTGTGATCCTGCCACGCATCCTCGAGCAGGACCAGCCTAATCCTCATAATCATTGGTAATCTGGGATGATATGTGGGTAATCCCATTTACCTTGTTACTGTAATATGTACAGCACAGCCTGCTTCATACTCACTATCCCCTGTCCTGCTGGTTTCAGTATGTTGCTATTCAGATAGACAACAGAGGAGAAGAAAGAAACAGGAAGTCTTGTTCTCTTTCCCTCCCAGAGTCTTTCCTGCCTGAGCTCTTCAACACTTGTGGTTGTTTTGCACAACCAAGACGGATGCAGGCCTATGAAATGTTAAATGGGATGTAAAAGGCCACAATCAATAAAAGTTCATAGGTGTGAAATACTTTAATTTGTCATTTGTTATCTGTTTTATTTCGATATAGTTGTATGGCTTGTTAACAACTCGCTTGACCAATGTTCTCTAATGGGATTACTGGCAGCCTAATTGGAAATTAAGTCTGACCGTCAGACAGCATAACAATTCTGAGCTCTGGCCTTCCTACTTTCTGATTGGTGGACGAGGAGGACAGGAGCTTTGTAAGAGAGCTGTAGTGTCCACTGGCATTCATGATCATGACAGAACACACTGCTGCTACTGCAAGGTCAGCCAGTCAGTGCCAACGTGACTGGAAATGGTCAAAGGTGGCTAGCTCAACGCGATAGGCCACACAGAGCAATGTTTAGCGGTTGTTTTAAGGAATGTAAATAGAACACAGCAGCACCAATGTCACTGTGAAAATGTTACATTGTTGCTAAAATGGGAGACATTTTGACAAAGTATTATTAAAGTATGTTTTTGTTCACAACTGTCCCAGCTCGACAGCATCTGTTTGATGGCTGTGGGAAAAAAATGCATTTCACCAGCACAGAAATATCTGCCAGATAGGAATTCAGTAGAAGAGAGGGTTCTTTGTTTTGGTCATCTTTTTTTTCCCCTAACATGAGGGGTTGGTGTGTGTGTGTACTTTTCTTTTATAGTTTTCAGGCAAGCTAGCGCTAACTAGCTGCTTTTTTGTAGTACAGCTTTGTAGTCATTTAACATTCAGGGAACTATTGCATTCCTCGCTCTTACCCTTTTAACCTATATGTGTGTGTGTGTGTGTGTGTGTGTGCGCAGTAGATTAGAAACAGCTGAAGTTCTCAGAAGGGTTTGTCCAATGGATTGCTTGCACACACACAAGCACACACACACACACACACACACTCACACGCTCACACGCTCCCTGTGTAATTACAGCTAGCTTTGTGTTGGCTGTGATCCCTCTCTGTTAAACAACTGGAAACCGGTAGTGGGCTAAATATAGCTCAGAGCAAAGCTAAGAATAGATTTTGAAGGGCTGTGTGTGTGTGTGTGTGAGAGAGAGAGAGAGAGAGAGTTTGTGTGGTTTGCCTTCGTATGCAAGTGTGGGCAGAAAGAAGAATAAAGTCTAGCAAAGGAAGTGTTTCAACTTATATGTGAATATAGAAGATCACAATCAAGAAACACATGTATGCTTTTCTAGTGTTTATTAATACAGGGATTTATGTTTTCCATGTTGCTTTATTATTACTTATGTGTGCTTCATTGAAATAGCGTGTTGCCAGCTGCTGCACTAAGAAATATATTTTAGGAAATATATTACAAAATTAATTTGGAGCTGGTCACATATGGAATTTAAGAAAACATGAAAGGGTGAAATCTTATATGGCACACTTATATGGTACAGAAAAGCGCTGATAGGATATTATGGCAGTCAGCCCCTCCGACCCCCTCTTTCTCTCTTATTCCCCTTTCTTTTCCTCTGTCTCGCTCTCCTTCTCTCCTCTACCTTCATCAGCTGTTCAAACCACCTGCTACACTACAGCACGCACGCACGCACACACACAAACGCACACACACACACACACACACACACACGAAGGATGAAGGTTACTCGGTTTAGCTCTTGAAATGTCAAACGAAAAGGCAGACGTCTAGTAATAATGTCTAGTTCTTTATTTGTTGTGTGATACGTTACAAGCCATTTATAAGTTTCATACAGTAGGTAAGGTTGTATTGTCTCTCTCTTGTTATAATACTTAATAAAATTGATATTACTGTATGTTACATATAATCTAACATTTTCTTTTATTCAGTTTTCATTATTTATTTAATTTCATTCAC
This sequence comes from Amblyopsis rosae, assembly GCA_025399935.1. Lineage (NCBI taxonomy): Eukaryota > Metazoa > Chordata > Actinopteri > Percopsiformes > Amblyopsidae > Amblyopsis > Amblyopsis rosae. The sequence goes on from JAODTR010015118.1 coordinate 15,841, forward strand.
TAAAGCATTTTGTAAAATGTTGATGGAGAGTAATATATGAATAAAGCATTATATATTTAATGTACTAATACACATCTTACATGCCTGTGTAAAATGTAGTCATTTAGAACACATTTGTTTTCAGTGTAAATAAGTGTGGCAGCCATCATGTCATTGAAGCTGGTTTGACGGTTGATGATAATTCATAGATAAAGCAGATTGAGTCATTGGTTATGAGGGGGAGTGGGGGGCAAGCACTAAAGATAAGGCCTTCTACGGCCATCGCTCAGACCCCAGACTGGCATTGGTGGGGGCTGAGACCCCACTGACCCCCACAAACCACCCCCACTCCGCGCAAAGAGTGAAGCAGGTGGACATGACTGGCATTCGTGGGATAACTGCTCTGTGCTAGCCGAGTTCTGTGAATGTGTGTGTGTGTGTGTGTGTGTGCGTGTGCGTGTGCGTGCGTGCGTGTGTGTGCGTGCGTGTGTGTGTGTGTGCGTGAGTGAGTGTGCGTGTGTGTGCACGTGTGAGGATTTGGAAGTGAATACGAGGAGATGTTGCAGCAGTGATAGGGCATGCATACTGCTGAAGCAGGCCAATGAAAGCCAAACCGCATATACATACATACACAATATTATTCCAAAGCCAGTATTTTGTAACCTGTGTTGAGAGATAACAGAGGTATCCATACACAATATTATGGATGAAGCTGTCACAGTTGACTACAGTATTGTTACTGAGTCACAGGTCACTCTTTATAACACCCTTATTTACAGACCATCCTCTTCCTGTTGTTTATCCTGACTGGGTGTCTTTTACTCTGACTCTTACTAATTTTAAACTTATTGTTGCATAGCAAAGTAATGTCAAAAATTTGTTGTTTATTGTTTCACTCAATATGCTGTCCCCATTTCATTTGTTTTCTAACATGTAAGAATAGGTGCTCAAATGGCGCCCCTTTGTGTTTGAAATGGGAATGGCATGTGCCCAATGTGATGATCCTTCCTATAACAAATTTTTATAGACATGCAGTACAAATATATATATATATTTGTATATATGTTTCTATCAATGTCAAGACTAATATGCATTATTAATAACCGTGTCTCTCCTCTGTACAACTAGACCCTGCGCAAGAAGGGTCTGAACGGTTGTGAGAGCCCAGACATCGAGGCAGAGGACTCTGCCGGTCAGAGCCCAGAGTCTGATGAGAAATACAGGAAAATCAACGAAGACATTGACCTGATGATCAGCAGACAGAGACTCTGTGTGAGTACATGTTCACTTACAAGAGTTCTCACTGTGACACTTAACACCAGTTAAGGTAATACACGCGTGTATTGCATGAATAGAATACATTGAATAATGGATTAAATGTATGCAGAACGTTTTACTCTGCATTTATAACACGGTATTTATAACATTATAATACAGTATAACAATTGGATTTTATAAGACATAGTGAAGGAACAAAGGGAGTGACTCATTCACACTGGCTTTGGTGACCTCTCTCTTAGGCCTTGCCTCCGTCCCACTACGACATGGGCGTGTCCCTCTCAGGCAGCAACACCAGTGGACTGCTGTACGCTCACCCGGGCGTAGGGGGCGCCCTGGGTAACCACAATCTGTTGCCCCTCTCACACGCACACACATCTCTGCAGAGGAACAGCATGTCCCCACACAGACCCCCGAGTGCAGGAAATGCCGGTATGAGCCTGCGTAAATGCACATAGCATTTAACAGCTTGCAATGCCACTGTTGTCTAGCTGCTCTGTAGGGTTGTTGGGTACAGTCAATGCATGTACAGTAGCTTATAACAGCTTGTAATGCCACTGTTGTCTAGCTGCTCTGTAGGGTTGTTGGGTACAGTCAATGCATGTACAGTAGCTTATAACAGCTTGT
>JAODTR010015128.1:0-26670 GCA_025399935.1 Amblyopsis rosae
CGGGTTGACTGGGGTTTGAACCCTGGACCTTCTTGCTGTGAGGCCACAGTGCTATCCACTGGGCCACCGTGTTGCCTTAAATAAATACAATTATGTGAAAGTAAAATACTTTATTAGTCTTACATTCCTAGCTAATAAGAGACTTAAGTGTGGCAGAGAGGGGAGGATGCACACAGCATTGTGACGATTCAGACCTTTTTTTATACACACTAAAAGTTGTTACATCACAAATGTTCACCCTAAAACACATTAGGTAACATGTTGAAAACATGCAACACAGCGCGAGCTGGTTGCGATAAGGGCAGCCAGTGCTTTGCTTGGCGCAGCGCAAACACAAACACATCATCGGGTTTCAAAGCGCAGCGGTGCCATTACCACGTTGGGGCAATGACACATGTCAGACACCGGCACAGCCAATGCTCACCTCTGCGTCGGGTTGCCAGGTTCCACAACACATATACCACACAGAAACTGAGATTTTATTTTGTATCAATATGAAATTGGGAGAATAATGTGAGAATATACCCGTCATGAGCACAACGGGGGAAAAAATTTTGTCAAAAATACAAAATAATTGGGAGACTCACACGAATATCGGGAGTGTTGTCAGGTATGCCTTTATCAACCTGGGTTCTTTTTAGTCCGAAAAGTGTCAAAGGGAAATCATAAAGTACAACAACTACAGCAACATTTTTTTAATAAACAACTGGCAGGTAGGCTCACCATTGTTCCTCTTCCTTTGATCTTCCGTCCAGATTTAGTGACCGTTGGTTTCAGGTCATTTGGAAGAGACGCTTCTTCCGGTTTTTCCCTGAAATTAAAGTTTTAGATTTAATGGTTGGATTGTTGATTTATAGAGCTACACAACTTCTCGTCGCATAAGAGCACAACTGACGTGTCTGGCTTCTCCTGTGACGGCATGTTGCATCTCAACAGGAAGCGGTTCTCTGGCACAGGTGGGATTTCCTCTGGTCGTACTACGAGCTTCTCCCTTTTCCCGGCCTGCTCCCTCTCTCTCTCTGTCTTGACCTCTGTGGACTCCTCTTCCACAGGACTGTGGGAGCAGCAGCACAGCAAAAACGGCAAAAACACCATGTTGGTATTGGGGGAAACAGCTAGTAGGGGTACCCAAGAAGGCGACAATCATTTGTAGACGTAGAAACATTTATTGGGAAATTATGATGAAGGGTGGATGGGTCTACATGTTAGAAAACTGTTAATAGATCAGTCAGATTTTGTCTGGATTATGTTTTATACATATTTATATTTTGAACAGTTAACAGTTGGAGGTGCATTTATCAACATTATGTACTGAACAGTAGTGAAAATACCTTTGGTCAGAGGGTACCACATCAACAAGCTTCTCCCTCTTCGGCTCTCTCCTTTTCTTTTTTGAACGCTTGTTCTTGGCGTGCCTTTTGTACCTGCGATGACTACTCTTCTCCTCCTCCTCCTCACTATCTGGGTCCAGGGAGGAGGAGGAGCCAGAAGACGACTCACAGTATTCGATGGAGGAACGGTCAGAAAGAGTCCGTTTTCTCTTGCCTTCGAGTACTGGAAACAAAACAAACGACCGAAACGTATTAGTATCTGTGCAAATACCTCTAGACTCAGAATATAGAAAATCTTTTTTGGCCCACAAAACTAGTTTTGTGAATACATTTTTTCATATATAGTATGTGCCGTGGGGGGCCGTGAGCTATATAAACCACTCTGTAACATTGTAAAATGCTGCTGGGTCAAGATGCCAGAAATCATATCTGCCCTGCTGCCAGAGCAGACATGTCTGACGGGCAGCTGCCAACTCAACTTCACAGATTGCATCAGCGATCCTCAATAAATAGAAGGTTCTGCAGGATCTAATGCCAGGGGGGAAATGTTGGAAATGTCATCCTCTTACAACATGAGCAAATAAAAAAACTGACCCAGTTACATCGATATGCAAAACACCAAGATGTTTTGTCCACTGGTGACATAGAGAAGTCAGAAAAATCTATTGTAAAAAATAAATTTTTTGGTTCAATTGTTAACCATCCCTTAAACAGGTTTACAGGAGGAGCGGCTGAAAATTCTGAAAGCCAATTATATAGATTAGAGTAATTTTGTGGAGTGTTGGCGCGGTTTCCCTAGTGTGGATTTAAGAAAAAGAAAGATTACCATCATTAGCAGACTTGGTGATGAGCTGGCCACAGTCTACCACCCTCACATCAGCATAGGGCCTGCTGGACGAATCTGTCTTTAGCCCCTCAATCTTCTTTATCACCTCAAAGCCAGAGATGACCACGCCAAAGACCACATGTACCCTGCAGAGAGGGTTGCCTTCTGGTTGCTTGACTACACAAAGGCTTTGCTATCATGAAGAGCGGCGAGAATTGGGCATGTTTAACTAGCTTACCCATCTAGATGAGGTGCTGTCTTGGTAGTGCTGTTGGAGATTAGTGACACATCATGCAGGCCAGGGTGGGCCGAACCAGGTCAATAGTGAAGTAATGACAAGGGGAAAAAAAAGAAAAGAGGGGAATGACTAAACAACACAAACTCACGGATGGTGTTTCCTTCAAAAGGAAATGTTCTGACAGGTTTGTTGTTATTATTATTATTTTTATCGAAAAGCACAGAACGCATCAAATCTCTACATGTAAATCAAGCACTGTGGCATTTGTGACAGGACTGGATAATGGGCACTGAGTCCATGTATATTAATAACAGTATCAACATCTCCTCCCAGCTGCTGGACCTGAGCTTTTAATACATGGACAGCATCTGTCACTCCACACATTAAATACAATTTAATTAATTATGAAGATTGTATCCACTGATGAATATTCATTACAAAGCCAAAACAATCAATGTACACTGCAAAATGTGCCAAGAAAATCTAGCGAAAGATCAACAGGAGTGAGAGAGCACAGCCTTGGAGAAGCACATTACCTTGGAAGAGCAGGATGCTAGAGATTCTGTAAATTTTACACAAAAAACGGCAAGAGAAAAAATGTAACACATTTGTAGGTAAAAAGGAAAGACTCCATGATTTTGTGCACTTTGAATTCTAACTGCACATAGACAGGAGCATGGCTGCCACTCACAATGAATGACAATCTACCCTGACGAAAACAAAACACGGCAAAAATTTTAAAGAAAGACCTAAAATGTACATCTACGTGTTGGCCCGCATGCATGCAAGGGAATGGCCATAAAAATGGCCAGTGCCATAGAACAAAAGGTAGACTGCAATGCAAGTGAACTAAATAATACTCACATGAAGAACTGTGAGCCGTTTGTATCCTTCCCACGATTAGCCATGGACAACAGGAAGGCTCTGTCATGTTTGAGAATGAAGTTCTCATCTGGTATGAGGGGAGACAGATGATGGGGAAAGTCTTACAGTGTGTCCCCCTTGGTTCAGGGATTAAGAACGTGTTGAGAAGTAGAGGAAATAGGATAAGAATTTTCATCCAACGAGCCGTAACCATCTCACCCATCTTAAACACGTCTCACCCGTCTAGAAGCGTGAAGCTACAGTAAACTCAGGTCCGAAACTTTACAGTCCACCTTTGTGGTCATACAAGACCCATTAAAATGGGCAAGAAACATTAAATATGAAAGCGTCATTGGACAAACTCACCTGAAGTTTTAAAACTTGACAGGGAAAGAAATGATACTGTTATTGCAAGTCTACTGTGGTTCAAAGAGACAAATAATCAATTCCTACATACATGACTGTGCAATGGCAATAGATGTAAACAGTGCTGCATTAATATACTGTTAACATATGCAGTGTTATGAGCAGCCCGAGGCTTTTGGACTCCAACTGAAAGGGTGGCTGTATGGATAGAAAATACTGTAATCCCTTTCATGCTGACGTCCATCAGCACCTCTCTGAAAGCTTTGTGTTGACTGAGGAAGGCAGTGGGGACAAATATTGACATAGTGTTACTGAGCCGTGTACATCTCTTACCTTCTCATTTTGCAAAAGACCACTCTATAAATAAAAGAATATGTTGAAAATTTTAGGCAGGAAGATCGTAGCTTTCAGTGAAGAGAATGCCTACCCTCCATGCTGACTTTAAAAGCTCACTACTTTGACTACACACGAAGACAGAACTTCACAACAGAAGGTAAATGACGGAGACGGAGTCATACAAAACCTGTGATTACCGCTACAGATGCATGCACATCTCTATAACCATGCAATTAGCCATACTGGAGGTATATCAATATAATTTGAATGTGAACAAACTATAGTAGTGCTTATTAAAAAACAAAGACTGCTTACCTTCAAAGTATCCACCATATATGGATTCTCCCCCTCTTCCATTCCCTGCAGATAATTTATTTTTTGAATATTTTCACACTAAAAATGAATTAACCTATAAAAAAATGTTTACATTTGACACAGTAACTCAATTATTGTTGTGATACCAAAAGTGATCAGGTTATGAGTTGACTATTCATTTAAAATGACCTTCTGTGAAGTCTCCTCCCTGGACCATGAAGTTCTTTACAACCCTGTGAAACGTGGAGCCTTTGAAGCACAGCTTTTTCCCTGTGATTCTGCCCGTTCCTTTCTCCCCTGTGAACAAATGTAGGTTAACCATGCACCAGACAGCATGAGACACTCTGCTACCATGGAAGGAAGGCGTGTCCACAAATTCAACTATGTTAGCCCGGAGGTGTCTGGCACAGTATAGCAAAGGTTTGCTTGAACACTGCCACATTGTCTTGCCCCATAGGGTTTATTGTAAACAAAGTAATGAAACCACAGGTGGAATGGGAGGGATTTAATAAACCAGACAACCTTGTTCAGGAATGTCTCCTGTATGAGACAGACATTTATTAAGACAGGAGAGTGCTTGCTCTCCAGTACTGATGAGTGAGGACAGGATATTACATAAAACCCCGGTGTTCCCCATAGCCTCTCCTCAAAGACGAAGTAGAACATTTCATGGAGTGTAAAAGTTCGTTTTCTGAGCACAAAAGGCCTGGCTGGTTAACCTGGCATCTTAGGTTGCTAATGTGGCGGCATTTTACTTGAACCTCCTATAGAGTTAAGAGGGTTTGGTTTCCTAGAGTCACAGAAGAGTTGCTGCTAAAACAGCCATTAGAACGCTTCCAGGCCCCCACAGAGAACAGTTGAACTGGATGGTGTCATAATGTCTCAGTGGGTCATTGTGTGCAGGAAGAGGGTGTGAAAAGCCAGAGCTCTTCTATGCGTGCCCTCGCCAACATTAGATTCCCATTTGATAGGTACAGTGAAACATAAGACGGTTCTGTAGATCCATGACTTTCCACTGTAGTCCAGGTCAAGCACCATAGTATATGCTGCTCTAGCCAGTTGAATGCATACTATCTAGAGAGGACCCAGGTCTGAGCTTATGTATCTATCTGTAAAATATCCTTAACTATAAAGTCATGTTTAAGTCTGTCAAATCAAACTGCAAAGTGCATGCATGATGGAAAATATAATGGTGTTCATTTTAAACAAACTGAAAGAATACTCACCAGTACACAAACAAAGGAAGTTTTTGCTTGTCTTGGGACAAATATCTGAGAACAGTTGAAAGACTATACGTCCAACTGCAAAATAAAACATAAACATGATGAATATCAGTTTAAATTACTTTATATAAAATATGGCATTATACAAAAGAAGGTATGCTTTTCCAAATATGTAAAGGTTTAAATTAAGTTAAGTGAATAGGCGATATATAGCCCAGTATACTGTGCAAATGGCTTAGAATGTATGGTTAAATGTGGTCAAATATTGATTTTATATATTTTCTTCTGTTGTTCACTCACTGCTTTAACTTTGCACTCATTTTGTTAATTGATCGAAAATAAGCTACATGACTATTTTTGAAAGAATCCTTACAGCATTTTTCACACCGGCTCAAGAATTTTGCACAGAAAACAGTCTTTCAAACAACTATTATTGCATATTAAGTAAAAATTGCATACCGCTGTTAAATTACAGTTAAACATCTTTCTTTAGGAAAAACGTGTATTTAAAAATGCAAGGGTAACTGAAAAGTCTATATCTCGACCAATTATCCTAAAATGTCAACATACCTGGTTCCCGGTTAAGCTCAACATCAAAGTAGCACTGAGGGCAGTCTTTCACCCTCATTGTGATCAGAGTTTGTGTGACCTGAAATTCAGAGTGAAAATTATTAGTGTTACCATATTTATAAGGGATACATTTCCTTGAGGTAGACAGTGGTACGAAAGCACTCCAATATTGCTTACTGGAAACTGTGTGTTAATAGACAGAGGAGAGAGAAGTGGGTGGAGAGAGAAATAGGGTGGATATATCTCATGAGATGTGTGCTGGCAAATCTATTAGCTTACTTACAAAGCACAACTTCATCATATTCACTATGTCAAAACCCACTTTAATGCCCGAGGGTGGACAAAGGTTTCTGCAAAAGCTATAATGCAAACTATAACATTTCCAGAAAATGATCAGGTGCTATATAAATTACAAACCTTATCAGACCAGAGTACCAGTTGATACAGATACACCTAATGGAATTCTGCAGAATAGGTTCTAGAAATTATATTAAATTTATATAATGTAGTCTAGTTTTGACAGTTTGACTGTTTTTACGAACAAAAAGGGAATGAAATGGATTAACAATTGGTCTAGTGAAAAATATAATACCTTAAAATGGACCTATGATAGCCTAATACCTTCAAAAGTTAACCAACATCCTGTGTATAATTATCTGTCATCATACTAACTCATATAGATATGTCACTATTATATTTACATAAATACATTAGATATTGATAGTCAGTGATTCTCACAATTATTTTATAGCTAGATTAAACGAAAACAACAATTGAAAGAGAGCAGTATGTTTCACACAAACAACATGTGGGTTGTTCTGCCTGTCTATATTTTACACTAGGAGCAATATGATATGTCAGATTAAATTACAGATTAAATATAGCACATTGCTATACCGTACTGGGGAACAAGGCATTGTCTACTCCAATACCTCCTCAGAATAGTGCAGCCCATAACTGTATGCACTGGTACAAATGTGTCCAGGGTGATACGACATACTGCGATTGTTGACAAGCATAACAACAATGTTACAAAACAAGATTGTCATATTTCCATATAGAATTAGGTAACTGCACAGAACGTCCAAATATCGAACTAAACGCAGGTAGACTGCATACTAACAGAGACATTACGACCTAAGGACGTTTACTACGCAAGAGGAAGAGGAAACATATTTGGAATGGACTACCGTACCGTAGTACTAGCCTAGTAGCTAGCGATGGCTAGCGTTAGCATTTATATTGGTGATAATCAAAATTAAATGATCGAGTGATATACATATATTTATTAATAAAACACGCTTACCAACGTGTACGCGATGTCTGGTATGTTAGGTAGCTAGCCACAACAAAATAATTTGTTCAACAACGTTCGTTATTTCCTGATGCACGCTGAAGCCAGTGACCTGTGCCCGAATGATGATTTTGTCCCTTTCGCGTTTCCGTACAAGAGACTAGTGGTGGTTTCGCGTTTACATTAGAGAGCGATAGCTAGCGTGTTGTTGACTATGCGAAAATAACTTAACATATGTTATGCTTATTAATATGCAGCATGCGATTTTACACATATTTTTCTTTCAACATTCTAATATTAACAGTATGTAGCTGCCCCATGTAATTTATAATTTACGTTTTAGCTAGTTTGCATGGTTTGTTCCTGTTGTTTTGTATTTAATTTACATTTTACAATGTTGTGATCCAGCTAGCCTAAATCATGAGAACATGAATCAAAAGATAAGGTAAGGACAAAACGATCACAAAACGATCTAATTTCCACTACTATATGTACTAGACATTTTAGGCCACAGACATTACAATACATTGGGACTTTCACTGGTTGGTCACGTTTCACCAAATCGGCGCAATCTACTCCTTTACAGCTGCCAGAAAAAGGGTTGGTTGCCATACTCACGTATTGGTCATAATTTCTCGAATACGCCGTGTGTTCTTCATGGGACCTGCGGACCATGCATCTGATCCAGTTCGTCTTTGTGGTGCGAGTCAGGGATGGACTGCCCCTGTCAGCCTCCACAGATTTTGAGCACAACAAGGAGCTTCAGGAGAGAAAACAACAGATGAGGACCATGAGCAAGGCATTAGCTGTGTTCCCTGAGAGGGGGACAGTTAAGGGCCAGGACCTGAACATATTGTAAGACCCTTTAACAATAAAAACAAACACATAATATATCTTTATGTTCTCCCATGGCATGTTGGGGATCTTAGGTGTATAGTGACTAATGGTACTGTAATGGAGGCCGGACAGATCTCATATCAGGCCTGAGGCGCTGGTCAAGCTGTTCCATGCTGTCTTGTGTACTGAACACCTGCTCTCCTCTCACCTGTACTGGCTGTTTCAGCTTTGTGTGCTCTGAGGGTGTGTCCTACATGACCGTGTGCCATTGTAGCCTCCCTGTAGCCAAGGCCTTCTGCTTTCTGGAAGACCTGCGCTGGGAGTTCACTGCATGCTTTGATAGCACTGCTATTACCTTGGCAACCAGGCCATATCCATTTTTGGAATTTGGTAAGTAAGGCCTAAAGAGAACAATATTGTTGTTTAATTTATTATTATTTAAGATTTTATTTGTCTGCCATAAATTAGAATTTTCTGGTAGTGCCCTTGTGGTTGAAACCAGCATTACAAAAACAGGTTTTGTTTAAGAACTCATTTAAAACGTCAGTGACCTGGTAATGTAATAGGGTTTCTGGGGGTGTTATAGTGCAATTAAGTCTATTACACAATGCAGATGGCACCATACAGAAACTTAAGCAGCAATACAACCAGACCGGGGGTCCAGCTCTGGAAGTGACCTTGGCTGAGGTCCAAGAGGACCTTAAGATCCATCCACCACAAACCCTCACCCTAGGAGACCTGGCGCTAAGCAACGGGTCAGCTAACGGACACATAGAGCAAGTGGCTGGATCTGGTAAGACTTTAGAGAAACACGCACTTGCTTCCTACTGTTTGAACTTCTGTTAAGAGGAACTGATTGGAGCGGTCGTGGAATCTTGTTTGTCGTCATTGTTGTGCTGAATGTGCATTGATGCTGCTATTCAGATTATGGGTACATTCCTGGTATGCAATGTTGATTTTGCTGGATTTGTTTGTGTGCATGCGTGCGTGTGCATACTGTAGGTCAAAATGTAAGATTGGAACCAGTGACTGCTCCAGGTATCCTCTCTCTGGTCCTAAACATCATGTGTGCATCTCTGAACCTGATCCGGGGGGTTCACATCATGGAGTACACGCTTCAGGTACAGTGTGTAGTATAGTGGCAAGCCTTTAGAATATGTTTTCAACAAATTTAGTTTTTTAGGATTTTTTTTTATTTTTATTTTTTTAGGACTAAGGCATTCCAGTAAACTAATGTCGTACTGTCTAACGGCATCAAATTAACAGCATCAATTGTGTATTTGAGACAAAATATATATATATAGAGAGAGATATTTGTCCTTATGATAATTTGACATTTTAGGAGCAATTGTCTTGAACCTTGTTATTCATTATGTTTTACACAGGATGACTATGAGGGAATATGGAATATTTTGGCCTTTCTCCTTGCATTCATTTGCTGTGTGCTTCAGGTAAAATCCATGTAAATGTGGCACAGCACACCAGTGTGTTTCCTAATTGCTGCTCGGCCACACACACAGTTTTTACACACAACTCATAACCACGCCTGATGTTCGTCATGTTTCCACAGTGCCACCTGTACCTGTTCCACTCTTCTATGAAAAAGATGAAGTCTTTCATCCTGTTGGGTATGGTTGTCCTATGCAACGCCTATCTGTTTGGCCTGAGGAATGTGTGGCAGCTACTTTTCCATGTGACCGTTGCCTCCATTTCCACCCTGCTTATTCTCTCTCGCAAACTCCTGGACAGAACAAATGACTGTGGAGTCTAAGGAGCAGGGGACACTTTTGTGTGCTGCACCCATTATACTCTCCAAGTTTGGGTGCAGGTAAGCAAGAAGGAAGCAGTACAGTGGAGACTTTATGGTGGATTTTACGAATCTGTGGATTTTTAAGGAGCATAACTTATAATTGATCTTATACAGTGGGTAGTTGCACTTTCTACATTTTAGAAAATCAAATACACAATGAAGAAATATCAGTCATATGTATTAGGGTTTATTCAATCGATAAATGGACATTTTCAGAGGCTTAGGAAACATTGACGGGACTTTATGTTTCATAGAATACTGTTACCATTCCGGATGGTTTTCAAGTGGGTCCTGAAAACTAGCTTACTATGCGTTTATAATAATGTCAAAACAAAAAACATTGAAGGGTTATTTTGAAAGAAGAATCTTCTAAACCAAAATGTGTAATGTCCAATAAGATCGGTGTCTTGGCAGAGTTCAGGTCAGTATTATGTTTCGTCTGTGGTCATTGGTTGTTTTTACATAAATCAGGGTTCAAGCTTTTACACTACTAATTTAGGTACAGTATCATTATAGGCAGTTATATTATAACATGTATGGTAGCTATACATTCCTGATGCAAATAATGATGTGTGATGCATATTCATGCGGACAATCGTCCTAATGCTTATCCTTGTGAAGGAGATTTCAAGGTCAGGGTGAGCTACTGTACAAGCAGGTTTACACACTTTTACAGAGGCTTGTATGCCTGTTTCCCTAAACATTCCACCATCCATTAAAATACAAATTGGTTGAACACTTAAAATGTAGGAAAAGTATTGTAATGTTACTTGCAAATTAATTTTGTACTTGCAAATAATGTGGACACCAGATAAAATGTGGAATTTCATATATAAACCTGAGTGTTTTATGTGGGGGGGGGATGATAGTCAATTGATTATGTTCATTGAATTGTCTCTACTGATTTACGTGCTCACTGATTGATCAAGTCTAAGGGCTCTAATATATAATGAAGAAGAGCATTATGTACAGAGAGGACTTGGTGACATTTGGTATAATGCTGTTTATGTAACATGGGCCTACTTTTTTCAGCACTATTTTCAATGAGGGAAAAACTTTAAATGTAATATTTTTTGTAAAAAAAGCCTAAAAGCCTAAAAGCCTACTGTGTATGTGTGTAAACAATAAGTTCTACTGAAAATAATATTCTCCTGCTAGTATGGAAGCACTGATTTTGATATGAGGTTACATCTCTGTAAATCTTTCCAGTCTGCACTACTTTATCTACTTTATTTTGTTATTGTTTTGTGGCTTATGCAGATGTTCATTTTAAGTAATTTCTACACCCTTGGAAGAAATTGATTGTATTTCCTTTTTTTTAGCATAGATATTTTACTTAAAATAATAGTTGTCAAATTATTGAATACTGTTTTTATTGTTAAATAAATAATAATATAAGCACAACAAATATTCAATATATCACTTCCCTAATGTCAAAAAAATAATTTACACCAGTCCTACTTAAATATCAAAGAAATCCTGGATATCAGCATTTGTTATACACTAAAGTTGATGCTCTGTATTCAACATTGTATAATGGATGGGGACATTTGGTTTCTTTTTGTTTATTTTTGACAACTTACTAGTTACTATGAAATGTATGTTTTTATCCCTTTAATTTGTTTTTTGGTAAATATTTTCAGTGGCTAGTACAGACAGAGGCAACATATTTATAAAACATGTTTTGTATATTGTTCTATATTTATTTTCTGCTTGATTGGCTATGTTGAATTAAAGACATAATTGTGATTTCTAGGTTGTATTTTTACAATACAACACAAGGGGGAGTGCTTACATCAATAAATTGTTGGAGATGGTCACATTGTCATACTGTCATCCATAACACATCCATAACACATTCCTATGGTACATTATTCTCACCTTTATTTATATGTGTGTATATATATATATATATATATATATATATATATATGTTAATGTTATTCCTAAATTTGAGATGAAACTCCAAAATCATCAAAATTAAGTAACTAGTTCTTTTATATTGGCCGTAATTTTACCAGTGATGTTTACACAATGACTAGCAAAACACTAATAATGTACATATACATTATTTAAAGCTACTGTTGGTATGATTTTTAAGTAATACATGATTGTAATTTCTTAGAAATACCAGACAACCATCAGCTATCAATGAGTGAATTTCTCTGTGAGAATATCTTCCCTTTCCTCTAGACATAGATAAAGTCTATTTATATTTTTCACATTGAAAGAATCCAGAGCAATCAGGGCCTTTTTCCTGGTCGGCAAATCTACCTTGACTCCAATCACATGAATAGGAGCACACAGCTAGCAGGTTTGTCCAAGGCGCTTTGCAAAAGCAGACCAACAGGATCCAGAGTAAAGGAGTGGGTGGGTTTTTGGGTTGTTGATCTTCAAAATATTACTCTTTCATTTTTATTTTCACTAGCTCTCAATGCAATGCTCAAATCTTAACCTACAGCAGCAATAATATCTCACAAGTATACAGCATTACTCTGCAGGCCTACAGCAAAATATAAAAAATGAGAGAAAAAAAAAAGAAATACGCATTTACAATGAATTAAATATGAATCAATTCCTGCACCTGCCAAGAGATAGGGTGTTATGAATATGCTCCTCATGCATAATTGTGTATTGACTGTCCAAACAATGTTGCATAATAACTGATAATGAATTTGTTATGTAAACACTGGAACGGTCTTTCATACCTTTGTGTGGAAAATTGGCCTGCAAACCCACAATCTGTCACACCTTTCTGGCCACTGTTGTAACTGTCATAGTATGTGAACGTGTCCAAGTTTTGGGCTTTCAGAAGGGACAAAACACCAAGCTCTCTTATTGTCTATACTTTTTTATACTATATTCATGATGCCACTGCCCTGCTTACAATGAAATTAACATGAATTACATGATGTGCCCCAAATGTGTTCCTCAATTACAGAGTAGGGATGAAACTCTTTCATTGTCATTGCCATTAGAAACCCCTCTCCCCTTTACAATCTGTCCTGCAGAGAACAGTATGTTTTTCATTTCTCTGCCATGGCTCCAGAAATTTGCAGAAATGTTCCTACATGATATAAGTGATGTGTGACATAATCATGTCTTCTACAACTGCAATCTTTGCAGGAATTTCTACAGTATTGTTAAAGAATGCTAGAGCATTCAATTAAATGTGATATCTCACATGAGGCTTGCACACAAACACACCACTTAACTGTTAAATACAGAACATACTGTTCTCACACAGTATATTGTCGGTGAATGACATTGGCTGATAGTCTGATGAATATAGCCTATACTAGGCTAATTGCAGTTTGTCATCCACATTAGACACACACAGTCAGTATAAACATGGCACGATGCTGACCCATTGCTCTTTAGTGATTTGACAATGTACAGCTTAGCATAGCCTGTATGACAGCAATGTTTGTAGGAGTGGGTTAGTGTTCATTGGTTGACCAGAATATAAATGTGACGACCATTAGTCAGAATGTCAAGCCTCTTCTCCCTGTCTTATTCTATTGGAACGGCAAGAACTCTTCACTCTAAGAGAGATGACATTATCCAGAACATGCTCACTGAACCCAGACACATCACCCTAGAACTGGCAGTTCACTCACATCTGTTGAATATTTGGGTTTAGCACCATCAACCCTCATTTAAACATTTTTTATTATTTCAAATAAAACGTTTCTTTCCTACTTTGTCCAAAATAATGTCTTTCATCACTGAGCAGGCCCTAAATGTAAAAGTGTAAATAAATAACTCATATTACAACAAATAATCCAGACTTTAAATATTCACATCATGTTTGTTGGTTGATGTGTTGATTCCTACGCAAGGATAAACACACAACGGCCAACATTTGATAAGCTTTGTGCCGTTTGATGTTGCTGGCCTTGATTCTTGTGAGCCAATGGATGAAATCCCAAACCCAAGACGCAACACTATCTGATGTCATGCTGACAGCAAACAGCTTGTTATCTACACCTTTTATTTAGGTCAGAAGGCTCACTGCTCCTTATGGAAATTAGTGACACAAACATTAATAAAGATACACCCCTCAATTCCCCCAAGAATCCCATTATGTGCTGTTTTTTTGCTTAGGCTTTGACACCTGTAGACAAGCATGTGATGGGTTGTGTGTGTGTGTGTGTGTGTGTGTGTGTGGAGTAGAGGGATGTTATACAGTAGGAGCCACACTGTACATTAAGAACAAGCCCTCTCTGCTGTTCAAGCCAAAACAACACATTTTCTTTCAACCAGTCTAACGTCGGCCCTGTACTTGATGAATAACCCATATAATGCAAATTTAAATGTTTTTTTAAATCATATTCTCATCTAAAGTACTACCCAATGTAGAGAATATATGCTTTAGTTCTTTAACTTTAGTTTTAGGCTAAATAAGCAATAACCTTAATGTCATTATTCACCCATCATCTGCTTTGAAATTCAGGGAAGATAAAGATAGTGTCAAATTGAGTCCACTATCAGTAGTACACTTGGGAGACTTATAAGGCGTCTTCTGGAGCGTTTGTTAAAGTGGAAATCAAGAAAATGCAATGGCAAAGCATTATTCATGAAGTTCATATTTAATGCATGCTATTACATGTATATGTATGTTTTTTTAAGACACATTATAATTAATAAGTAAGTATTACAACATGCTATGATGTATTTGCTGAAGTTAAACCAGGTGATTCTTTAGTTTCTGAAGGGAAAAGAGTATAACATGGCGATATTTACACATTCCTCAAATGTTTACTGTCACATATTTATAAGAAATTAACTATCATGCTACCATTTTGTCACTTCCTGGCAGCTGTTATGTGTATAATTAATTTACAATACTTCTAATGGTTAAACAAGATAAATGGATTGTGTCTTCACAGGTGTGAGATATTTATATAATTAATCTTTAATGTTCAATAATTTTCAGAATCTCTACGCCTAGCATGAGCAGAACTAAACACAGAACTAAATGTTATCATTTGAACAAGCTGGCGTGGCATGCCTTAAATATATGATTCATATTTCCCATAACTAATAAGAAAAGTTGATTGTGAATTAAGAGGTCAAGCAAAAGTGAGATTAAGCTTCCTACAATTGTATGAGGGTGTGGAATGACTTCCTAAGCCAGTTTAAAGCCAGGATACGCATCTATCAGCCACTTTAGAAGTATACTTGTAATAAACTCAATACACAATATGTGTTCACTTTGATAAATCACTACAGATATTCTGGTGCTAATATAATTCCCTGCTCTACTCTAGAGAGAATAGAGTAACCGAAATGGCTGTTTATTTTCCAGGGGATTGTTTGAAATGGGTGACATTCTCAAGTGGTAGACTGTAAGGGTGGAGACAAGTTCAAGAAAGTTCAGATAAGCGTAGAATATGTAAAGTGACTAATGGAAAGCTTGCTCAAACTAACAATACAGCTATAATATAGACATTAATATTGACATCTGTAAAAATACAATAAAAAAATACAAACATCTGTAAAACAAACTACATGCCTTTTCAACAATATCATATCTATGAATAATAATAGCAATGAAGAATTACCATGGCAAAAAATGGTTCCTTGTGTTACATTACATTGGTAATATAGATAAAACAAGACTTGAGATTACAAAAGTCTGATACATATAAATGGAAATTACCCTTCAAATAAATTGTTAACTTTATATAATTTTTTTATAAGTTGTTTTCATTTATACAAACACACAAAAAAAACTATATGTCAAGTGCCTTGCCATGCACATACTGGAGAAATAATTGTAGCAACCATAGTTGCTTCTATTTAAATTAAACTCCGTCCCTGGAGGGAAGCCAAAGTATGAATAGTATAGTGGTAACTGTGACACAAAGTCTCATGTCCATAGCCTTGCCTTTGATGGGGGGAAGCAACTTATTCCTATATCAGTGTGACCTGACTCCAAGCCACAGATCAGATTGCATGAAATCTGGCAGAGAACCCTTTTAAAGCAGGCACATGATCAATGGACATCTCTGACTGAGACCAAGTTGTTCCCCACCAAATGTCACTTTTAATCAGATGCATAAAGTGAAAATGCTTTTAGGCAAGACACCTGAATTTAGAGCATATACTGTGGCTTTGCAATGCCTTTTATTTGTTTGGGGTTTTTGTTAGATGTGAGCAGTGTGCAAATTGGTACACCTTAAAACTCAGTTTCCTCAAACTAAAACATATTCCACTGCCAACAAAACCTATTTTAATTTTCCAACCTAAACAAATCCAGTGTAGGAATATTTCAGAGGTAGACTACAGTCAGTTTATGTCTTTTTCTGAGTGGTTTTATGTAAATTCTTTATAACTGGATGTATCAGAGAGAAACTCTGAAAACCTGCAATTTCTCAGTGGTGTATTATTGTTATTCAGACAAGTTGCAATTTCTCTATCCTGAATGGGAATTTGGACTTGTGACATCTTAAAGACTCAGCTAGCATAATGGGTGTTCCTTTTTATAAGAAAGGGTAATGCACAAGATCTAATGAAAGAGAAACACTTATTCCACTGACAGGGTGAGATTTAAAGTAACAGCCATATAATACGATTTATGACAATGTTCATTAAATTTTATCCACAGAAACATACAAACCTGTTAGATTGATATTTAAATTATGTTTAAAAAGGACATTGGCTTTGCATAGGCTAGTGGAATAATTTATGGTATCTGTTTCTAAAATAGAATACATTAAAATGAACAACTCAGTTATCAAGCTTCCCTAGTGTGAATTCACTGGAAGAATGCCGCCAATTTTTGCTAAACTTTGCTATAACATATTTTTTTAAAGTTTGGTTAATGTTTAGCATTAGCAATTGAATTATGTTTAAATCTATACTTTCTAAACATAGTAAATAAGCAGAATATTTCTTAAACATTTTTATTGTCAATATCATTTATTTTAAAATTGTATCTCATACACTTGTATGTAGTGGATCATTGCAAAAGTTTTGTGAAAAAATAACTGTTTGCCAAGAAACTTTATTTACAGACACATCAGATGAAAATGACTAAACATAAGACAAAGTATGTATGCAATTGTGAAATACTGTATACACATTTGTTATTTAATAACTATATTAAGTAGATGTATGCAATTGTGAACTATACATTTGTAATTTAATATATGTAGTAGTGTCCATTTGTTTAACACTACAAATTGCGCCAGCTATCAAAGCAAAATGCACAAAATATCAAGTTCAAACACATACCAAACAGTTAACTGTACATTTCTAAAGAATGAAAACCTCACATCACAATCATGCCAAAAACACTTGTCAATTATTTGTATGTACAAAAGTATAAACATTCATTATGACACTGCATGAGAGGTACTTTGGCTGATTCACAGTTAAATATACTTCAACAACTAAAGATTTGGCACAAGACGGAGATAGTTACCATGAAAACACATGTAATATTTAAAAAATGCATGTAAAACATACTGCATACTCTTCATTCATCAGTGTATATACAATATGTATGGTATGCACGGTTCTTTAACTTTATTGGCCAGTTCCAATGCTTCCCAAGAACTATGGAATGTGATTATTTCTAGAAAGAACATTATGGCGCTGTCAACCGCTGTGAAAACAAATGTAGGCAAGGAATGTTTAACAGCATTTCGCCATGCTTTTGCTTGCTCTAAACTCTGAACAAACCATCAGCATCACAACTTCAAAACACTTCAAAACAAAACGACATTCCAGGCAGTTATGCCAGGAGGAAATGATCAAAACCCGTCTATGACCACACAACATGAGAAGGAATGCTAGATGTGAATAGAGAATGGGACAATGGTCTTATAAAAATAAGAGAGCAGATCAGGATATTTTTATACTCCAAAGTCATCATTTTAAATATGTGTTGCATTGGCCGACATAATCCTACAACCTCCATCCACGTTAATTTATTTTACAAATGTCCTTTTATCATTATTGTTCATGCCAATAGCAAGTACAGTATACTGTATTATGCTTGGCAATCTTAAAGCTGCAATCTGCAGTGTGACAATACAGGCCGGCAACTTTGCACTCGCTAGACCTCTAGAAAATCAATAGAATTGAGTGTTCAAGCAGCAACACCCACAGGACGTACTGCACTATTGTACAGAATCTGTACAATATTTGTACAATAGTTACAACCTAATGCTAATGCAAATTATACTGGAAACACGAAAAGCTGAATGTATATGTGTGCATACAACAAATAAGTTAATACAGAGAAATCCTTACCAATCCAATTCAGCACCATACAAATACCCCATGATGCACCTGTACTTCTATCTGCATAACAATATGGATTATGTTGGTGACTGTTAGGCAATCATAGCTCTCATTTCTTTGCATGGCGAAGTCAAGCTAGAGGAATATACTAAGTGGTTTTAAGTCTATTATTAAATACTATTGCACAGCTAGTGGTGTAGATAACAGATCCCCTCCGCAACCCCAGTAATATATTACATCTCACTTTACCTGGTGAACTTGTGAGGAAAGTGAAGGAATAGTATTAGAATGTGTTATTTGGATTTTGATGAACCTATATAATATTATAATGTCATTAAAAAAATTAGAGCCCGTGGAGCCCGTACTAGTACTAATGTGTGTGTTCATGTGCAATAATGCAAATAAATTATTTAAGAATGCAACATCTTATTATCTTTTCTCATTCTCTCATTTAATCAAACTGAATGAAAATGTGTTTTCTGGAAAAGTCTTCTATTGCCCTCTATTAATAACTCATTTTCAAGTTGCACCCCATCTCCATGTCCCTGGTGAGTACATACGTGCACAAGAGCGTTTGTACTGGTGTATGTGTGTTAACGATGAAGACATTTATTGAAGCACATATCTTGTATTAAATAGCATGAGCGTGCGTCAGGTCAGACTGACGAGTCGTCCTGGTACGTGGCTGAAGCTCGCTGCGTTTTGGGGCTGCAGCGCGTCAGCATGGAGATCTGGGTGTTGAAGATATGGCCGTTGCTGCCCATGGACGGCTGCTGGTACTTCGTGTCAGGGCCCATGTGTCGCTGCAAGTGCCATCTTCTCCACTTCCTCTTGATCTCGCCCTGGACCTGGGTGGGACAAATCAGATTACCGCAGGTGATATGAGTTGGTATTCGTTGTTTCATGATGTGAAGGTCCCATAAGGTGTTCTAGTTCTGTTGTGTTTGAAGGGTGCTGGAAATGGCTGGACTAGTTTTGAAATGAGGAAAAAAATTAATCCCAGTCAGATTTGGCCTCAGGTATGACATGATTGCATGATTGTAACCAGTCATCTCTTCTCATCTCAACTAAAACAGAATGTTCAATCTATAATATATTATAATACGAGGCCTTTAAAACTTAAAACTTGTTTATGGTATAATATTCATTGTTAATTGTGATTAGCATTGTTTCATTCATTCGTATTCGGGAGCCACCACAAAAACAGTATAATAAAAAGAGATTTTCCAAAATGTGTCACTCCACGCCTTACCACGCCTGTCTGCCTCGCCACAAGCCAGACAGAAATCTAGATCAAAATTGATTTCTGAAGCAACATCAAGTGTTTTATGACCAGGTAACCGGAAATTTGCCAAATGATGCTATATAACTGTCAATAATATGAATTTAAAACTATTGTAATGCACTGTATATGTTTACCTTACTGTGTTAAATCAAGAGTGCAAAATTAGTCAGAATTTTGCACTTTGTAATTGTTTTTTTTAATCCTTATCCTTAACCTAATCTATGAAGGGTCATCTAAACTCAAAGCTGAACCGATTGGACTAAAAAATATTTTTGTCCAATCAGTTCTAATGTACTACAGCACAACAGATATTTCAGCCTGATAATCACAACCGTTTACAACTCTTTATTCGTGGAGCCTATACAGGCCACCAGTGCATCTCTGGATGGGATTTGATCATCTACTCCAGCACTGGGAAAATCACTAAACGCCCCACAGCCTGGGCAGACTTCTCTTGCCATGAATATAGCAATGAGAAGAAAAAAAAGATGTGCGTTTACAACATCCTTGTTCCCACCCCTCCACAGAAAGTTGAAAATATCCTGAGATTAGGTCCAAGTGGGTCCGAGTGTTAAGATTGCCTACGCCATGTGACTCATGCTCCCCTCGCTCTCCTGAGAATGAGCGTGTTACACACCTCTCTTCGCACATTCGCATACACAGACTATATGAGAGGTGTGTCGGGGGAGTCGTAGGCAAACTGGAGAGTTAACAACATTTTCTGAGAATAGCCAGAGCTCCCCCCCCCCCCCGACCCGTGCCATTTCCCTATGTTTATAGGAACAGTGTTTACATCAATGGAAGGTGTTGCCTACCTCTCCGTTGAGGAAGCAGTACAGAACTGCCACAACAAAGCCCTGGAAGAAACCGACACACAGACAGAAGAATAAACCGAAAGATAAATCACGGATCTGGTCACCACAGTTCAGCCAAATCTACGTTGTTAATTCACAAAATATTGTAGTGTGTTTTCACCGACTATCAATTGATTACACATTAAAGGAATACGTGTCAAACAAGCATTAGGAATGACAATGCATTTTGCATGATGGATAACGTTGAAAGTGCAGGGCGATTTGAGGGAAGTCACTGGAAGGATAGTCCTTGGGTATCCAAGCTGTCGTTGATACAGCTGTGGTGCTCCATCATGCCTCATTATGTGAGAGAGTGAAATAACACATGGGCCTTAAAGCACGTAACACTCAGGGTGATTCAGCTGACAAAAAAGTGCCTGGAGACCAGCCAAGGTTTTTCTTAAATAGGAACACTTCCAGCTCACAGCTGACAGCCGACGCTAAATTATTACTTTGGACTCTGAGTCAACTCTGCTGTAGGAATTAATCAATGAAGTATCTTGATATTAGCCGGCATTATGGAGAACGTCTTCTGTTGATTTAGCTGATGCTGCTTTTGTGCAACCTGATGTAAGATGATGAATGAGTTTTGTCAGCTCTGCTCTCTGCTTTTCTCATTAGGATGTTGCAAAATAGATGCCATATGCTAAGACTTTACCTGGAATGACCCCAAAATCAGGTCGAACACAAGTCGCAGCTCTGTCCTAACTTGGTCGGGGATGAACGCAAACACGATGAAATTGATCCCAAAGAGAGGGATCAAAAGCAGCGTCGATTTCGCCAATCTCCTAAAAAAGAACACACAAGATATATTTGATATTACCACTGCATTAAAACTTCTATTCAATCATACTGTATATTTTGTTTATAAATCAATAAGGAATGTAACCTTTATGGCATTTGGCAAAAAATAGCCCAGCTCTGACCTTCAGGAACCACTTCTGATACTGTAAGTGGGGAAAATAGCTCACGCTAAAGCATTATGACAGGCTTATGAGGTGCCTCCATCACTAGGAAATCACTTAAACTCACAGACCACTAAATCAAAGTGCAACATATGGTCTGCCAAGGAAATACTATGCAGAATGAGAGTTGCTACAGTTACTTTCTTATTTATAGTCCGAAGGGATTGCAAATCCTAACATTGCGTGGAGGTTAAAAACAGGTCTTGCTTAAGTGCAGTTACAGGGAGCAACATGAAAGAAAAAAATCTGAGCACTCATAAATGTTATAAAATAATATGCAGAAGAGTTATCTTTAGCTTATCTTTAACTTATATTTAGCATGCTGAGGTAATATGTAGAGGTAGTTCCCCCTCAATAATCTGGGCCAATTGAGAACAGAAGTCAAAAATAGTGTACATACTACAAAGCAACACACTCTAAATACAGTAGTTACACTCACGAGTACTGGTTAGACTCATTTCTTCCAATGTCAGGACAGTTGATCTTCTGCTGAAGTATTCGAATGATGCATATGAAGAGAATGAAGTTCATCTGTAAAGCATTCAAAAAGTAGCACACGCCGTATAAAGCGATTACTGTGTAGCTTTTAGTTAAGCAATGTTACAATAGATTTGTGTTATCCACAGTACCGTTTGAGTTTGTGCTCAGCAATAAACACTGAAAATGTACTTGTGAAATGTCTAGCTAAATGTTTCAGTAAAATATGACTTAAAAATAAATGTTGTTTCGAGAGAATTTTACAGCTTTTATTTCAGCACAAGTTGTTGTAAAAATGCACTTAATTATAAAAGTGTGATGTCAAATATCACTAATGAGACCAGATCAATGTGTTGTCCTAAGGGTGAACCAGCAGGAATAAAGCGTGTGTTTTTAGACCAGAGAAGCACAGTCAGCCCCAGAGATCTCAACCCACAGATAAATGCGCTCAAGTGCCACAGAGACGTGTGATGGCTTGGTGATTGCGACCCAAAGTGACAACGGGAAATAACAACTGCTGTCAAGTACAGAAATGCATGGAACTAAAAAATAAATGCTGTCAGCAGTGTCAGGTCATAAACAGACATCAACTAGGACAACATTATCTGAAAGACATGCATTGCACTCTCTACCTTTGAGAAACTCCAAAGTACCGGGAAAGAATAAAACTGTTTAAAGCTCAAATATCTCTTTCTCGCTCGGGTGTGTCTGAGATTTTGAGCACATTTCTGAGAAACATCTTAACACATTGCCACCTATAAAGATAAATCTGTGCCCTGGAAACTAAATATTTTCAACATAAATAGAATGTAAATGGTCCCTCTAGTCATTGACTATCAAATCACAGAAACATTCTAGTTAAACAGCAAAAAAAGATCAACCCCAAGCTGAAGCTAGCTGTCATATACCCCCTGAATTATCATATTTAAAAATAATATTGTGTATATTAAATAAAAATAACGGATTTTGAACGGAATGAGTGAAATGTAGCAAAGACAAGTTTACCAGAATTGATGCCAATATGGGAGTTTTGATGATCCACCAGAATACATCTGTTTTTTCAATGATATCCCAGCACCTGGGGAACAGAACAACATTATGTATCAGGGCACTGGGCAGCAGTGACCTAGCAAAGTAAGCTTTACAGTTTACCTTCTGTTCTAGCCTGTGTTTATCTTACCCCACATTGTAGTAGAAGGCCTTAGCAATGCTCCAAGCTGTTATGAAAACCGTCGGGCCTCCTGAGAACAAACGAGATAATTGTTCATATCCAGGTTGATGACCCCCCCTCCCCTCCTGAGACAGCACAAACAACACAGGCGATCACATACTTACCCCAGCCAAGCAAAATGTACGCCCAGAAGTACTTCTTCTCAGAGAAGAAAGAGACTGCCAGTAAAGCGTGAAGGTAGAGGCCTTCCACCAAGAGCCAGAAATAGCTGGCCATGATACAGTACTGGAAGAAGACCATCACTGCCTTGCAGCCAATCTGACAGGAGACACACGGGGATACCATTGCTATGACGTCGTTCTGGTGGTACAGTACATGTTCTACAGGGCCAGGCTAACAGGCGAAAGCATTATGTACAGTATAGAGTAGGATGGGCACACTGCACCCATCTACATGTACTAAATTGCAATGTAATGTTAACATTGTGATCCCCTGCCTTTTCTTTCTTTAAATATTGTGATATAGCTTGTATGTTCAGTTTCCTTGGCCATAGATAGTATGACCAAGATAGATTGGCTATAGGTACTTGGTAATGCCTTAAAATAGATTGGCCATAGGTACTTGGTAATGCCTTAAGATAGATTGGCCATAGGTACTTGGTAATGCCTTACAGACATTACCAAGTACATCGTATAAACATTAGCCTACTAACAGTTGTGTTGCATGCATTACTAAATAGTAAAATAATGTCTGTATCACATTTTGACATGTTGTTAATATCATCACCCTGCTCAAACACGCACACACACACACACACACACACGCACACACACACACACACACATTTACTTTAGGTATACAGTAAGTATTGATTTTGTGCAGCAATCCCATTAGATTTGAACTACCTTTCCGAAGAGGACAATAAGTGATATCTCACTGCCAACAGAAAATAGCTCTGGTGCATTTGGGTACACTTTAAAGGTGATTTAAGATAAGGAGATTTGGGGATGCGTTGGCGTTTTACCGAGTAAAGACTACATTTCCCATGAGCCCCATTGTCTCATCGGAAAGCACTACCTCAGCTCTCTGGTGACATTTACATTGAAGCGTTGAGGTAAAATCTAAAATATTCAGTCTCTCTCGGTTAGATATACTGTATTTAACCTCAAATCTGACCCAGTAGCAAGCATTATTAATTATTTTAATAATAATCAAAAAGGTCATTATAAAAACATGAACACCAAGAAATCCTTAGGAAATCTTAGTGCCTCTAAACCTCATAAATTCAGTGTTTCAGAACAGATCAATGATGCAAATTATAGACGGTGGAAAAGACTCACCCTTGATTTGCTGTTCAAATTCTTTCACAGATCATATCTGTCTCATAAAATGTGATCATACCACATTCATTCTTCCCAGTAAAAGTGTGTTTTTTTGGCAGAACAACAGATAATATATTTTACACTCACACTATTGTGCTTATGTCAATTTCCCACAATTCCAAAGGTAATAAGTGGCCATTGAAGAATGCTTGAGAAGCGCCGACAGTGTTTATAGATGTTTGGAGTCTGAAGCAGTGTGACAACCAGCGACAATGTGCAAACAACCTCTGTGAATTATGCATTCATTGGGCTACCAAAAATAAAATAAAGTGGAAGATGGCTACATGCAGGCTCCATCATCTCTCTACCCGTCAGAGACCTTTAGAAGAAACTGCCTCTAGTGGATTTCAGCACTGAATGGCCGCTGTCTGAACGTCAATGTCTCAATTGGTAGAGGAAAAGACACATTAGAGCAGAGAGGCTGATAGAGACAGCCTCTATTAGCCATTAGGTGATTTTTACAGCAGCACATCGTCTGCATACAGTATATGGTGAATTCATCCAACGCTCCAATACTCTTAGAACACTATTTACTCCTGCTGAGAGACTTGCAGAGATGATGCAACACAATGGCTCACTGTCCTAATGGTTAGCACAGTCACAGTGTTTTATGGGGTTTTTTATTTTTAGCATTCGACTCAGTTCACTGAAGTAAATGTTCACAGAGCAGTTCGGAGACCGCTGCAAACTCGAGGGGTTTGAAAATATAAGCCAACCTAACAACCCACTGCATTACCATGTCTAAAAACACCTCAATACATTGCGCCCATTTACCAGCAGCAACCCCATGGCAGAGTGAATGCTTAGCTCGCTCTAATAGGCGTGATGGATGTGAAATAAATGCAGCACGGGGAAGAGGTGACCAGGGTGTGTGCAGGGATGGAATGAAGCGCATTATTAACAGAGAGACATACAGCGTGTGAGAGGCAGGAGAGCATTAGATTAGAATAATGATGAAACCCAGTAGTGTGGATAGACGCGAAACATTGAAGTAGAAGAGGCATTGCTCGTCCTCCCTCTCAGAGAGAACTCTAACAGAGGTCCCCCGCTCCACCCCTCTCACACAGACAGTCCTGAACAAAAGCCAAACAACAGCAGAACAGAGGCAAGCAAACTCCAGCAAAGACGTGATGTAATGCCACAAATGCCAAGCCTCTTGCTGCAGCGTCAGAGGCTATATGTATGATGAATGAGCCTAAAAGTTTTCACATTAAATATTAACTAAACTGTAATGTCTGAATCCCTGTAGGAGAAAAGCCTTTTCTCAGACACCAATGATTATCATTATTAATCATCATCCCAAACCTAGAGCCCTGGGGTCAAGGAGAGGTCAACAGGCTCTTAATTTAGTTCATTACTGTAGCACTTGATTAGTAGAATAGAATCCTAGAGATTATATTCAATAATTAAACACGGTACCATTCAAATACAATAAATATTCAAAATAATGTGTGTCGTGTCATTTAATATTCATGTTAATTTAATTCATTGTAAAAAGATAAAAGCTATATGGGGTAAAGGCATTTTGTGTTCGAGAGATAGAACTCTGCGGTGCTGTATTTGTCTAGTCCTGGTAATCTGCATTGTAGCTGAGGTGAAATATGACACAGCAATTGATTTTGACCTGATCTGTCAAGGGGAGAAAGATTACCGTGGTTCTTTCTCACATGTTATAACGCCTTCGAACTTGTTAAAACCGCTCAGCGGAGCACCATCTGTCAAAACAGGCCATCACTGGTGCTCGGATAGACATGGTGAGTGAATGGTTTATATGCATTTGGTGCGGTACGAGCAATAGATGATCCCGATTAACATAAATAAACACATACACAAGCACATGGACACATCTCGCCAAGGCAGCAGTTTCAGTCAAAGTGGCAATGATGAATAGTCATGCACAAGACTGTTCTCATCTGCTTTCATCTAGCAGTAAAGTACAGATCCATTTGTTATGTAATATCTTTTAATGATACTTTTATCATGATACATGTTTGTATGAGTGTATGTGTTTATGTGTATCATCTGCTTTTCTATAAAGCAGTAAAGTATGGATAAAAAGTTTTATATCCTATATTTAAATGATACTTTTATCATGTCATATTGTGTGTGTGCGTGTGTGCATGTGCGTGTGTGTGTTTGGCAAACATGTAAATATGTACATGTACGCACATACTTTGTATTTGGTGTTTATGCATTAGAGAGTATATAACTGCGGTTTTCGTCTCAAAAGTAATCTGACAGCTATTAATTAGTATCAAAAAAGATATTAA
>JAODTR010015139.1:0-26667 GCA_025399935.1 Amblyopsis rosae
GGAAGTTTGGGGTCCCTTGCTGAAGCTGCTGCCCCCGCGACCCGACTCCGGATAAGCGGATGAAGATGGATGGATGGTTATATTACATTCCCATAATCACCTTCGATAAATCTGAGTATGTGGGTATTTTTGCAGTGAACTGTTTTGGGGTAGAATTACTATGTTTCAGGCTGTGCATGGCACATTTAGCTGTCTGGGCGCTGCCTACGTAACCCTCCACAGCAAAATGCTGTTAGTGACACGCCCACCTACGAGACCAGACGCATCCATTTACGCTTTCCATTGAAATGCATTACAATGCTCCATCTTTGTTATTATTACAGTATCATTGACGGCATGTGGAGGCTGCAACAACCCCACCCCCAACCACTAACCCCACCCCCTAACCCTAACCACACCCCCAACCCCTAACCACTAACCCCACCCCCTAACCCTAACCCCAGCCCCCCTCGCGGGAAGTGTTCAACAAAGCAGCCGTTAGACATGGAGGCCAGCTCTCCGCCAGAGTCCAGTTAATTAACCACATCAGTTTCTTAATGTGATCAATTTTAATTAAAAGGCAACTTAACAGGGCCAGTAACAGTGGGTCGCGGTGACTGCAAGGGCGAAGGGGAATTGGAACGGCGGTTGCTATAGAGCGGCTGTGCACAGTGTGCGTATGTGTGTGTATGTGTGGAGGTATGCAAGTGTTTGTACACGTGGGTATTTCTCTCACTTCCGATTTGCGGATGTCTAATTAATATGGACGGCGCATAAAAGCCTTTTGGACTTGGGGGTGTCTCACATTTCATGACTATTAATGATTTTAATGAACTAGGCTAATAAGGGCGTTTTTGTCCACTGAGCACCAGAAAAGGCTGTCCTAAGGGAAAAGGCGTCTTCTTCGGCCTTCGTGTGGGAAATTAAACAGTGCTGGAGTGAATTCCCCAGAGCTCAGATGCATAACAAAGCCCGGAACACAGAGGGAATGTTTTATGTATTGTTACAGAATAAAGCAGACAAGGGATATCACCCGTGAAAAGGATATATTGAATATCCATGAATGAAGGTTATTTAATTAAGAAGGGGTTGATATATGCTGCCCAGACTAGCAGAAGCTGGATAATATGTGTTGAGTAAAAATAAATGCTTTATAAATATATATATATATATACATACATAAATTAAATAAATCTGCTGTCCCTGAATATTTTGTCCTGTCCTTTGGGAATACAAGTGTCTCATTTCTATTATATTCACTGAATTAAATATGACAGGTTGAAACACAGTTGAAGGGTTTAATACATGAAAAGGACTTAATAAAGGACTGGTAATTAGAGTTCAGAAACAACATGCGGTGTGATTATGCTCACGCAAGCTTTAAACATGCTCCCCTTTTCATCGTGAAATTCGTGAAAAATAAATACACATTGAATACACATGAAAGACAACTTTCATGCCAGAATGTGAGACTCTATGACTTACATTCATCACCAACTTCAAGACCCAAATTGCGCATGTGCGCGCACACACACACACACACATGCATCACAGTGATGCTGCCCACTTTCTAAATGTCTAAACCTTGCTTGGGACTGTGGTTGACAACCACAGTCCCGTGTGTGTGTGTGTGTAAACACACACTTTCTGTAATGGGCAGTCTCACACACATGATTCTCAAACACTGATTATGTTCCCACAGCAGTTCCCTTCACATTAACAAACTAAGATACCGCCCACCAATCACAGCAAGGTTAATTCTTCACCAAACTAACTCATTATGTCCGCCCTCCACACAGCACTGATTTTGCCAGACTTGTGTGTACATTTACAGCCCCTTAAGAACCCATCTGTTATGTAGCAAAACGCATGTTTCACTCGTCAACGTTCACTTCATTGTATTGTAAATATGCTATTAGCATTCATGAAGGTATTTACATGCATTCGCAGGTCATGCCAATGGGGCTTACATCACACCTCGTACGTGAAGAAAAGTTATGGCGTTCTTGTTTGTTAGCGTGTCTTTCCACAACGTGAGCCTTGAGGAGAGGTACCTAGGGTCGCTAGAAAATTAATTATGACAAAGGACACTCTTGATTTGTGTCTGTTTTTGCCCTAGTGGTTCAGGAGAGCATTACACAGTTACAGTATCTACCTCTTTACCCAGTGAAAAGTGTGTGCTTCAAACATAAATAGTAAGATGCAGAAGAAAGCTTGATTTGTGGGGGAGGCAATGGCATAATCGTGAATTGTACAGCACTTTTAAAACCCATAAAATGTTCAAGAACGCCATGCCAAATGAATAGGACGCAACACTATTAAACTCTGTGCATCATTCAATTTGTGTATTATGAAGAACAGACAGGCAGAACAATAGTCCTGAAATAATACCACAGCGAGATAAATGAGGATGCTTCGGTGACATTTACCTGAATGTTCCCTCCGCATACCGGATGCGTACCTCCTCTCCATGTGGCCTTTAGTTGACGCCGTTCTGCTTGACGGCTGATGGGCGAAGGAGAGGAGCTAATATGGTCACAGTTGCTTTTTCACCCACATCTATTACAGACACCAACTATCTCATTTGTCTTCGGCACCAAACAACAGCGCCGCTGGATGAGACATTTCAGCGGATTCTACTGGGGACGTCAAGCATTTGTGATACCAAACAGATTCCTACTGTAATTTTTCGTCTTTCCTTTACCGCGTAAATGTTTCATAGCGTCATTAATAGCTCGCCTCACAGTCTTAAGTGGTTTTGTGTCACCATTTCGGGCTTATCGCCTCTTTCTAATTAAACACTTTGGTTAATTAGATGTACGGCAGGCGGCATGCCACCTAACACCGGCGAGGTAATGAACTACAAACCCTGGTTAATGGAGGGAAGAATTGTGTCGCAATGGGGTGAGGGGTGTAGGGAAGGGGGGGGGGGTGTATGGGCAAAATGTGCTGGAAGTGCCGTTGTGCTGTGCACCTGTGTACAGTACACTGTACGCTTGCACGGCCAATGGGGAAACTAACGGCTCACCGTAATAGCAGGTCAAATTCACCAGCCGACGGTGGAGTTAGCCACTAGCTTGTTAGCCACTAGCCGCCCCCAGCTGGTGTTGTGTTGGGATTCCGCCACAGTGGCTCACATCGCATTCCAAACATTAGCCTCATTTCTTTTTACTTTAGCAAGAACGTGCCCTGAATAGCAACCAACTCGCGCCACAGAACCTATCCATTTCAACTAGATCTTTTGGGGCACATGCATCTTTTAGCAGGGTAATTTGTGGCGCACACGTCAATACATCATAGGCTCTCTAAATTGAGCGTGGAAACACAAAGGGAAGGGCAAACAAGATGGACACAGAAATCAATCTGCCGCCTGATAACATGCATGCTGACGCACAGAGAATTTACAAGAAGTCTGCATATGCCAGGATCTGTCTATCTGGCACTGACGTGATGGCAATTGTCTCTGACACACTGTGCAGAAGGTGTTCGGCAGGCTTAGATAAGGCTGTTTGGAATACCATATAGGCCTATGTGAACTTCCATCACAAGATGTTGGAATGAAGAAAACATTTGAGCGCACCGTGACAAATGCAAGGATGAGAGAAGCAACATAGGGAACGGTGTTGAACTTTACTGTCTGACGTCTTTCCAAATGTATTTTTTACATTTCGAACTCATTACAATTCTCTCAACACTGAAAGCTTAAAGTCATCAATGTCATAGAGATTTAAAATTGCTATCCATGTTTAATCTGCAATTTCATTTGTGGAAAATGTCATGGCCTATGGTTTCTAGAGATAATGTATGAGATTGGCAGACAACAAAATGTTATTATCAGCTTGGTATACAGTATATACTATCAAATATCAAACCACAAAAAAGAAAAGAATAGGTCAAAATCTGGGAATTACATCTTTAAGGTAGTGGGTGGAATAGTCAGGAAAGTCTACGACTGTTGTTGCTGTTTAATGCCTGTGATCCACTATATTGATCTGAAGCACATTAGTTCTGCACGGCCCTACCGAGTGCTGCCACAGCAGGGCTATGATAGTCTTTTGACTAGAACTAGTGAAGACGTAGAAACCGGGACTCACAAAGAAGACCACCCAGCTTCAGCATAGCTACAGTGCTAATTTCCACTATTTGACATCGTTAGCGTTATCATTAGCGTTGTACTGACACGCATTGGAATGAACTAGCTTGTTTTTCGTTCTTTTGTTTGTTTGTTTGTCTGTTTCAATGCAACGGGGTGCTGGAATTGAGCCTCAGCGTGTGAGAATACAGATGCCTTCCACAGTCAAGGCATTTCCCCAGGGGAGGCCCTGCCTGAGAAAAGCCATAAGACAAGCTTCAAAGGACACTCGGAGATTGGCTGCCTCGCCCTCCCTCACGCGCGCGCCATCTCATCCCCCATCCGTCCTTTCCTCCTCCTCCCCCCTTCACCAACCGTCTTCTCCTTCTCGCCTCCCAGTACGGACGTCAGATGCTGAGGAGGGAGAGGAGGAGGAGAGGAGAACGATGTGGGTGCACACTTACAAGCCATTCTCCCCTGGAGAGGCTGAGATTGCCTCCATGTGGAGGGGCAATCTGTGGTGAGCTGCTTTTGGGGGCGGGGGTGGGGGGGCTTCACTCTTCTCAAGACCCCCAAGGGGCCTTTTCTCCTGCAGGGCCCTATACCCATTACCCACGCCTCCCCCTGCCCTTCCTCCTTGTTCTGCACCCCCCGTGAAGACCTCACCAGCCCTCAGCCCTCACCAGTGTTGCCAACTTGGAGACGTTGTCGCTAGCTTTAGCGACTTTTACCATCTTAGCGACTTTATTTCTACTTTCTAAAAAGCGACTAGAGAGAGCGTGCACTGGAGACTAGGGCGGTGCTGTACTGGCGAGCGTGCACGGGAGGCTAGGGCGGTGCTGTACTGGAGAGCGTGAATGGGAGACTAGGGCGGTGCTGTACTGGAGAGTGTCCACGAGAGACTAGGGCGGTGCCATATCGTTTCCGTGACACACCGGTACCATTCCTCCCTATGATTCCTATTCATCGTACCGTGATATAGACGATATAATGTGTGTTTACATACAGTGCATCTCACAACGACAATAACAAGCGAGTGGGAATGTCACAAGACCCCATGGATGTTGGTTCCAACTGTGGAGTCGTAACCAGAGTCAGTGGGAGTAGGAGAGGGTCGTAATCCAGGGGTCCAGGACCGTGAGGCACTATGGCAAGATCGCAGGCAAAGAGCAGGCAAGACACATAGTCTTGCAACACGTAGAGCATCCAAGACACAGGTATAGGGCGAAGGTACAGACCTGGAACAGGCAAAGGTCGACACCACAGGGACAGGGTCGGTACCACGGAAATACTAAATGGGTTAAACGGGGCAGCAGAGGTTTGGTATGGCGTAACAACGACAAGACTTCACAGTGGGTTTGGGAACAGCGACTGGTTTATATTCAGGTCCAGGTGGGCGGGATTACACCCAGATGGAGGTGTTTGGTATTCCAGTGATTGAGCCCCAGGAGGAATGCCATGTGTGGGTGAAGTTAGAGTAAGTTTTGGGGATAGATGCGAGCCTGCGTCTGCCGATTGTTCGCGGCCCCCTGGGTACTTGCGGTTGACTGGAGAGCAGTGAAGCTGGACTGGGGGCGACGGCTCAACGCGACTGTCGGTTGACTGTGACTATGCGAGCGGTTGGTGACGTTTTTGCAGCAGTTGAAGAAACACTCAAATAATTTCGGGTTCACACTCTATTGTGGTCGAATAGATGGTGTTGAATGGGACTATTTTCATGTCCTCATTTATATTTTTAACGCAAAAAAAAAAAAAAAAAGATATTGTTTAATGTCTATATCGCCCGGAGAAGCGGCCGTTCGCTCATAAATATCCGCCGGTGGATCGGTGAGGTCGGTCTGGGATGCCGTAGGCCTCCGCCATGTTGTGGGAGATGATGATGGGGGCTGAAGAGGGACCATCATGGATGCCAAAAGCTGAATGTGCTGCACTAGCACTGTCTCACGGGCTTTTGAACCCCCCCCCCCCCCAACCCTTCCTCCCTGCTCCCCCCCACTTCTCTCCAAGGAATTGGGCCGGGGGTGAAAGAGAGCCTAGCTTGTGTTTGTTTTACACTCTCTCACTCAAAGGGAAATATTCATTAGGTCTCCCGGTGAAGACGCCTTGCAAAGAGAGGGGGGGGGGGGGGGTGTAACAAGAAGGAGACAGAGGGAAGAAAACAGCAGATTGCGCATGAAGACATGCACAGTGAATGATTGTGTATACATGTGTGTGTGTGTGTGTACATGGGAGGACATCGGTATGCTGGCAAGTAATGGACATATTATGGACCAACAGGCAGCATCAGGGCACGCTGATGGCATATCTGTCTGGGTGGAGGCACATTAGTGTAGAGGTAATGCGTGCCCTGAGCCCTTGCATGCTCTATTGTGATCTAATATGGGAGCCAAATGAGAGTTCTAATCACTGCGCGCACTCCTGAGAGAGAGAGGACAAATGCATCACCGACGGACGCCTCCGATTCACTATCGCTCATTCTGACAAATGGAAAATGATTTATGGAGCTATGTTCCGGCCTGTGTGGAAATGGGGGTCCCTGGGAATTATATTTTGGTTTCAAAATTAGCTGCGGTGAATTTTGTTTGCCGCACTCCTTGAATCAACCGGTGTTTCCAAACCATTGTTGTTGTTGTTTTGCCCCCCCCCTCCCCTTGCCCGAGTGGCTTGCGTTTCTCTCTATTCCTTCCCCCTGCAGAGCTCCTATGGATCCATTTGTGAATAGTAAAAAATTTAAACAGTGATTTAGCTCAATTAATATACTGTACGTTCAAAATATTCTCATTAAATTCTGCATGATCTTTGGTCAGAAACCCATATTCCTAGTAACTGATTGGCGACAAGGCCACAGAGCTGTTATTCTCAGCCTCTTCCGTCCATTAGCACTATGTCACATAAGCAACACTGTGCTGCTGAATGTCTGATGCATACACCCGTTAGCCTGAAATCGCTTTCCGAAACTGAGAAGTCGTCATGCATGTCAATCCAAACACCTCTCCTGTCGTCAATCAGGCGGATCTTGACGCAGTTAGCCAGCGCTGTGCCCCAGACTTTACGTAAGTAAAGACTGGCTCTGCGAGACTACAGAACTGTAGCCTACTAGGCTGACACATCAACTCATTGTTGAGTCATGTTGAAGCAAAACTGCACATAATGTGCTAATATTAACACGTTTACACATCTTTGTGTTACCCTAACTGACACGTTAACTGTGTCAAAATGAACACAATATGCGTGACGCTAATATGATGCATCGATATGTTCAGTTTCAACACATCTCTTCTATGAGTGCAGGCTAACATTGGATTTACTTGTTTAAACACATCTCTTCTAAGAGTGCAGGCTAACTTTGTATTTCCTTGCTCGCTTGCTAGCTCTGACAAGGCCAAAGTGTTTGCGTGCATGTGCTTGTCGGGGGCCGCCATGGCAGATTAAATGTCAGAACTTGCGACACACTGTCGGCTCAGAGCGATGGAGACGGACGGATCTCAATAAGAGAGAAAGGACGTTTGCCATCCGTTTGTATGTCGAGCGAACCAGGGCCGCGGTGACCCTGAAATGTCTCCGGAGACAAGCTAGCACGCTCAGGTCACCCCGATGCATCTCACGTCGTTTCAGTCGATAACCCTCTCCGCGACGGCCTTCATCCGCCACCGCCCGAAGCTTCTCCGCAATCTCGCTCACGCCAACACCCCCCCTGCCACCCCCCCCCCTCCAAATCCTATCCCCATCATCCTTCAATCTTCGTCCCACCTGCTCCCCCTGACTTATCGATTTTCTGTTTTTCCCTTTTCTCTCTCCCCTCCTGTCTTCTTCTGCTTGTCCATCTTCTCCAACGCACTCCCTACGGTTCAGACGCTTTTGGTCTCCTTTTCCTTTTCTCCTTCAACCGCTTTGTCCTTCTCCCCCCACCTTTCTATCTCTAGCTCTCCGTCTCTCCCTCTCTCTTTCCCTCTCGCTCTGTCTCTCTCTCTCTCCCTCTCCCCCTCTCTCTCTCCCTCCATCTCTCTCAGTCTTTAATTCTCCCTGCTCTCCGGTCAGAGGAGTCTTCTCCTTTTTGACAAGGTCAGAGCCTTGGCGGTGCTCGGAGCTCCTTAAGGTTCGTAAATGGAGGCGTAATGTAATAAAACAGTGGAGTAATGGGATCTATGAGGACCGGGGCTGATCTGGTTATGGCAAGGCTTGGCTCCAGCAGGATACAGGCCACTGTAGGGGGAGAGGGAGGGAGGGGGGGGGGGGGGGTACTAAATGGTATGGCATAGCGCAGCGTAAAGGCCTGTGTTGCCAATAAGCTGCTTGCCAAGGTTGTTGTCTCGTTCATTTGTTTCTGCCTGTTTCATTAAATCTGCAGTGGGGAAAAAAACTATAATTATAAAATATACAATCAATGTAAAAAGTCCACTGTCTATTCTGCCCTTGTCCCATCACCTCACAATGTCACATTCTACCTGCTAGAACAATTGTTCTTAAAATGTAATAAAAGTAATTCTGGAGAAAGCTTGCTTTTTTTATATTGATTTATTTTACCTTTATTTAACCATGAAATCTATCTGAGATTAAAATCTCTTTTTCAGGAGAGACCTGGCCAAGAAGTATCATAAAACATACAACAAAGTTATACATACATCCATACATATAAGCCTTGTTAGTCCACTGAATAAGTACATCATTTTTTTTATATTATACTATATTGTTGATATTTGAACTCAATCAAAACAAAAACACCTCTCCCTTCAATGCCATAGGGTGCTCCCTCAGAAGCTCCGCCCCCTTCAATGCCATAGGGTGCTCCATCAGAAGCTCCGCCCCCCTTCAATGCCATAGGGTGCTCCCTCAGAAGCTCCTCCCCTTCAATGCCAGGGTGCTCCATTAGAAGCTCCGCCCCCCACACATCAGAAGCGCATTGCGAAGGCTATATGATGTTGTTGGGTGTGGTCTGCACCACAATGTTTGTGTTCCTATTAACAGAGCCATGTCTCTGTAGAAGTACTGGATTATTTTTTCACAGACAACATTAAGATATCGGTCTGGGAGTAGAAATTTTGTGAATTTGCTTACTAAAGTCTTCACATTGTTTGTGATTGGCTAAGTAGGGATTGTTTTCTGATCTTTAGAGTTTTCTCGGTCATTCGCTTTACTGGTTCATAAAAAATGAACTAAATAATGTTGTTGGCTGAAATATTCAACAGAATAGGGGGAGGAAAGACCACACCAACATAAACCTTTTGAATCTACGTTTATTTCTATGCACAATCTGTTTCCTACTCTTTTGTGCAAATCCCTCAAAGTTCTCCCGCAAGTTCACAGTAATAAGAATAATGTATTGTTTTCAAGGTCACTATGGCAACTACAGAACTGACAGACTGATTTAAGAATCACTTAAGAAGCTTCACTCTAAGGAGGTTGCCGGCTGAAAGGGTTCATTCTGAAAGTTGAAGCAAAATTCCCACTATGTAGGGGCCTATTCGAAAAGCACTCAAGGCCACCCTTGATTGGACAAACCTGTTCACTGTGAGAGGAGAATGGCCACACTGTGATCTCTTTTTTAAAGGGAAGCTCTCACGTTACTTACTTACCTCTCTCTCTCTCTCTCTCTCTCTCTCTTTCTCTCTCTCTCGCACACAGCCTGGCGGGCTTTAACAAGCTGTGGCCCGTCCTGGGATGGATCCTCGGTCGTTCCCCATGTCCCGCCGGCGCTGACCTTCATGGTGACTCTTATTCAGTGGGACGTCGGCGCCGCTGGCAGCCCCGTGCCGAAGCCCGGCCGGGGGCTGAGGCAAGGACGCTGCCACCGCTGTGGATCCATCACCCAAACAAACGGTGGCATCCTCCCGGAGAAACGCAGAAATACATCAATGCTTCTCTCACGCGTGCGCGCGCACACACACACACACACACACACACACACACACACACACACACACACTCACTATAAATCTGCTGTGGGTTGCTATACAGCAGGTGTTTACCAGCTCTATCCAGATGCACACCAAAAAAGGCATACACACACACACACTATAAAGCTACACACACATATCGTATAAACACACCGATGAACATGCACGCTCACCCTGACATGCTCCTTGTGTTCTCTCGGTTGGACTCTCACCTTAACCTCGTTTAATAAACCTCTGCCTCGACACCTGCTGTGATTAATGGCGGCTAACAGAATTGAATTCGGGTTAAGGAAGCTAAGGCTCCACCAGAGGCTAGGTGCGGAGGAGGTGGGGCACCGCCCTAGCTTGAGCGTAGCCTGAAGTGCGGTAAATAACTTCTTTAGTGATAATGTACAGCGGCCCCTCCTGCGCGGCTGCGCCCCCCCTCTGCCGTGCCAAGTAATTACTGGCCCAGGCCCGCTGTAATAATTCCCATTACAAGCAGAACGGAAGAGTCGGTAACTCAGCATGCGGGACAAGGTGAAGGCAAGGCCACGATGCAGCGGATCAATATTTCATTTACTCACCACTCGCTCGCTCGCCCGCCCGCCTGCCCCGCTCGCTCCTTCCTTCGTTCGCTCGCCATCCCAGGCCTGGATCAAATTCACCGACAGAGGCTGGAGGGTGGGGGCGGAAGGAGGGGTGGGCAAATGGGAGTGAGAAGGCAAAAGAATAGAAAAGAAACAGGGTCCATTGAAAACAACGACACAGGGCCTCTAATTTCCTTTGGGTTTTGGTGGGTGAAGGGATAGGTGTGTGTGTGCGTGCGTGCGTGCGTACGTGCGTGCGTGTGAATCTGTAGAGATGTTTCCACAAGGTCACTGATCACATAAAGCCTTGGAAAATAAATACCCGATACAGAATGCTTTAAAAAAACAGAATGCTCTTTTGTCCTTGTAGATGTTGAAACTGTTGTTGTTGTTTCTGCAAATTGTTTTCATAATTTGTTGGAATGATTCCTGGTACAACATAGCCAGCAAATCAAAATAGAATTTAACTTCGGAATGGTTTTAAATAAGGACACCGTTATGTGTAACCTTACAGGTAGAACTGGGTGTGTTATCT
Source organism: Amblyopsis rosae (assembly GCA_025399935.1). NCBI lineage: Eukaryota > Metazoa > Chordata > Actinopteri > Percopsiformes > Amblyopsidae > Amblyopsis > Amblyopsis rosae. The sequence goes on from JAODTR010015139.1 coordinate 11,050, forward strand.
ATAACAAACATATAAAGGCAACAACTTATTTTCAGTGACAATGTTTTGCAAGAATACAGAACTGCAATAATAATAGTCAATGACTGTTCACTTCCTCTTGGTGTTGCTGATGTCAACTAACTGAATAACTGCAGAACACCAAAAGGAAAAGATTTGATCTTTAGTCACAAAGTTCTGACATGATCTTAGGTGAGTTGAAATCTGCTGACGGCTAAATATGCACACTCACTAACACATACCACTTAATTAATGAGGGAGCTATGTGCTCAATGATGCTACACTATTATACTACATGTATACATTACATACAGCCTGCAGAAATGCTGTTCAACTACAAGTTAGTCATTTAGCAGATGCTTCTAACTGAAGAGATTTATGGCCGCATGTACTAATGTGTTAGTACCCTAGTACCGTTTTAGGCGTAATTTCACCGCACGTTGCACCTAAAAACATGGCATTGTTTATGTACGAACAGCACCCACATGGCTAACACACTAATCTGCCTGCTGGAAAAACACAGGATCGCAAGTTGCACTTTCCTATTCATGCATTCATGGGAGGGTCGAGGGGAGATCGGGAGAGTCACGCAAACAAATGGGAGGAGATGCAAGATGTTAGATACTGCGACGCAAGTGTGGTGTAACCTTAGGACCTTTTGATGTCATGTAAGGTAGCGCTGAAACACTGTCCTGGCTAGTTATAAGTATAATGTATTGGATTGTGTGCAGTACATAAAGCGTGCAGTGTATAAATCAGTACATAAATATCTTTCTACCAATGAATGAGTTGTGCTGCCTGAACCAGGATCATTGTGTGGTTATTGATTATCTGTGAATGAGCTGACGTGCAGCAGGGCAGGAGTTTATTCCATTAGGTGAACCTGGTTTTACTGTGAGGTTTGTAGAAAAGGCTTACCTGGGACGCAACATGGTCACATTTGGTACCTTGTGATATTCTCCTGATGAATTATGTGTTACTCCCTCCTTTGTATACTTCAACTTTACATTAACATTTAATGGCCCTTCCCCATAACTATAAACAATGGACTGTAGTGATATGAAATACATAGTATTCATTTTGTGCTTTGGAGGGCATGAATGATCATAAAAGCAACAGCTGGATCTGCTTGAATCTAGATGTGCAGAAGTGTCTTAAATAAAGCATGAGTAAGAATTATGACTACAGTATGTGGCCAGTGCGAATGATGGTCTATAAAGCTTTGAGGGAAAACTCACATTATTCAGAGTATTCTTGAACTCCGGTCTTTAAGAAACTTTCTTTCCTGATAAATTAAACAATAAGGAAGACGTTCAACAAAAGTCTTCTTCTATGGTCTCCAGTACCGATGCTCTAAGAGGGCTCTGCCAGGCTCCAATCGATAAACGGCTCCACATACTGAATTCCCTCACGATAGTTTCAGTCCCATCAGAACACCGAAGGTGGATTACCTGCAGAGATGGCTAAAATAGGACCCCCCCCCCCCCCGCCCGCCCAAATGCATTTAAGACGGTTGCAGGTTATGGGCATTGGGAGAGAGAGGAATGGGAGTGAATGCAATAAATAACAAATTCTCCTTGGCTCTACAGAGCCATGCTTTGTGTTTAATTGCACTGTATTGATTTTCCTGCACTCTTTTCTTTGGGTCCCGGCGTCTTTGCTTTGCTCTCATTTCGGAGCAATCAGGAGCTCAAGGAGGACAGAGGAAGTGAATGTCATCTATTTTCGACCCCCTCCGTCTCCATCCTCTCACCATTTGTGCTTCCTCTGCACCAAGGGCATCTTAAAATGTTGTATCTTAAAATGATGTTGAACTTTAGTGTAAAAACCCTTCACCATAGTAACCACACCTCAAAGTCCACACACCGACATTCAGGATAATTTAACTTCTTTGCAGAATTTAACCTTATTCAATTACATTTTTTTCCTATCTGCCATTAAGTGCTGCCTGGTGTAACCATGCCCAAAATTCATTTTGTGAATATGGTCTAGGCACACTCCATTGGGAAGTGTTAACAGTTCCCCTATATTCATGGTGACGATTGTATATGTTATGACATGTTTCATGCTTTTTATTATTGCTTGTTTTTATTTATTTTTATGATGGCTGTGTGACTACTGTTTGCAAACCAAATTGCCCCATGGGGACATTAAAGACAGACAGACAGACAGACTGACTGACTGACTATCCATCCATCCATCCATCTATCTATCTATCTATCTATCTATCTATCTATCTATCTATCTATCTGCCTGCCTGCCTAGTTGTTGCCTCCATCTGGGCGTAGACCTCTGGGATATTCTGAAACTGTTGGACAGTGTATAACCTATTGGCGTTGGTTGTCTCATCTGGCTCTACCACCATTTCCAAACACGCTTGACTTGAACGTCATCTCACTACCCCACCCTGATTGGTCCAGCAGCAGGGTGGCTGTGAAAACGCTAATGCAAACAGGGTTTCATCATACATCATAATCTCAGCAAAAGAAATTGAGCTGAGAGCAATAATTGAGCTGAGCCACCAAAGAGTTTTGGGATGCCCTACTGGAGCTGCTTTCCCTGCGACCCGACTACGGATAAGCGGATGAGGTTAAAGCCACACTATGTAACTATTTGTATGTTTTGCTATGAGCTCTCCCTGCAGTTACAAAGTAAAATTAACTTTTACGCCAAGCTGTCCTAAATACAAATTGGTAGCCCACTACATCTGCATTTGGTGACAAGCTGAAGGACACATCACCGGTGTTCTGAGAAGTTGTGCTGCTTTCTAAAAATATTTTATTGTAGGGAGTCTATCGTATATGGTCTCAAAACATGCTCCCCTAAAGTATTGAAGCTATAATAGGTTCAATATCACTTTCATATGAGACATTTGGAACACCAGAACTACGCATTTCCTCACCTCCACCTATAAAGCCTTTCTTTATAGTCTTTTTCAAGAGATATAAAGAAATCAAACACTGGTCACTCTTCAGGATCAAATAATATTTGACAGTTCATCTGAGGTTAGCTTAGGCAGACCACAGTTCCCGACAAATACTAAGAACATTAAACTACGCCATGCATGCTTTCACTCAGAAAAGAAGACGCTATAATTAAATTTCATATGCTGCCAGGTTGTCAAAGCCGGCTCGTGTGTCTTTTACAAGATAATTTATGTCCATTTGCATTGATCATTACGACACATCATAATCAGCAAGTTTCAACAAAGTTTTGAGGCCAACTCAAAGATGACACCAACCCCACAAAGATAATTCCAAACACACCGACTTAAGATGACGTGTCAGCAACTCCCGCCTTTTAATGAGCGCACTGGGCGAGCTGAGCAGAGAGCGGCGAGCGCTGTGTTTGGAGGCATGCCAGGTGCAAGTTAAATGCCTTTCATAATGCGACAGACTGTCGCCGACACTGCCACAGCCCCGGTGAATCGGGTAGAGAATCACGCGTCAACACTGCCATGCGGCTCCTCCTTCCCCCGGGGGACGGAGGTGTATATTTTCATGTAAAAGGCAAACAATTGCAGGGTCCCGCCCGCCATAAAAAGCTGTCTTGACATTTCCTGCCATTATGAGAACAACGCACTCGATTATAGAATGAATGGCAATTAAGAGCATGGAAAAATGTCAAGGGAATTACAGCCCACTGACGTGAACCTGGTGACATGACGATCCCCTAGCCCACCCCTTGCTTAACACGTGCGCACACACACACACACACACACCTATCCACAACATCCACACTCCAATTCCTCCACATTTGTGTCTTTTTCAACTTCTGAAAGTGTAGTTGTTTTGAGTGATAATTTCTTGCTTCCAACGCTTTTTAGACTAGATAAAATGACACAAGGACGTATTGGAATTAACTAATTTAAGTGTTTTTCTTCCCTCTCAAAACACTTGGGTGCTCTCGGGTCAATAGGGCTAAGTAATACACCTTGAGAACACTGAGAGACACACAAAACCTTGTATCTTCAAGGCAACTCTAAATCGACTTGGGTTGCAAGGTCAAAACGCACACACAGTCCCTCTCCCTGGTTACAATGGATAAAAAGTTGTCCTGCCTTAGCAACGGTAACCAAGTAGAATACCAAGACTGGAATGCATTCAGCGCTCGAGACAAGTCAATAACAGTTGCTTGGGCTGAATGTTGTTATTGGATGTGTTCACTCTGGAATGTAGCGTCTTACACAACGTGACTTGTTATTGGATTGGAAAATAATATTTCCAGTCACACAAACCCACTCATGCATTGTATAACACAGACAATATGCCTTTATTCATGTTTCTAAACTCACGCTGCCCTCCTGATCAACGATGGCTGCGTGATTTACTGCGGCCGACACGAAGACACGCCTCTTTAATTATCCAAACAGGTCAGAGGTCACAGACACTTATCATGTGGCAAGGGGTCAAAGGGCAGCCGAAAGGGTCACAGAGGTCAAGGAAGTAGCGCTAGCAAGAGAGAATCTCCCATTCACTTAGAAGATGTGATTAGTGTTAGCCATCGGGGAGTAACACACTGGCTGTGGACAGTGCTGCAAAGCTTGATTGGCATTTACTATGGCAGGCCTTTCCTCTCGAGTTACTGCATAAACTGTATTGGTGTTCCAGCACCCCCTTTTTTCAGGTTAGGAGAATCCTGACCTTTACCCCCATGCCTTTTACACTTGGATCCTTGGCTTTTATAAATCCTCATTGAGCTCGTTTTGGCATGTGCGGTCCTTGGGGCTGAGAGGTTGGTCTGGGATTAAAAATGGAAATAAATCCAAGGTCTCGCTTGTTTTGTTCCAGATCAGGGACTGAATCTATAAAACTTTTGTGCTTCTCCTTAGGTTGCTCTTGTGTTCACGTTACAAGATTGAGAGAGGAACTAAACTGTCAAACAGGGTAGCTGCGTTCTAAGTCAAACCTATGTTAACGCAAGATTTCTTTTTACTTTTTACATATTTTGATAGCCACAACAACTTTATAGATGTCAATTAGCTAGCTAGTTTTGACAATATAGCATCAACAGTGTTGGTCACTGTTTTTGTAGACGTTATTTAGGTTGTAGTGAATTTTACCACTTCACTGGGCTGAATGTTGTTCTCATGAAAAACAAACTGCTCTAGTTCGATTGATTGAAATGCGTTGAGACCACCCCTTCTATAGGCGGTTTTAGTCTGTCTGATTTATTTTGAAACAGAGTGCAATTTCTGTACTCACATATACCAAAACAAACCGATCTTGTAAGGAAAGAATGTTCTTATTCAACTCAGCCAGGTGAGAAAGTGCCTGCAATTAACTAATGTTTAGTGTAGTATGTTTGGTTTTACAATTTACCTTAAAAATAAATAGACTGCTACCAGTATAGATGGCTGCCAGCCATAATATTAGGAGGTTTCAGAAACAATACAGGTAATTAGAAAACTACTAATAGAAATCAGTCAAATAAAAAGAAGCAAAATGGTATATAATTTGATATTTTATGTTCAGCATTGCTTAGAAGCAAATAGTCTGACTTTATAAAAACCTGTTATTTTCAAATGCACATTGGGAAATTACAGGTTTTGATTAATTGTTCAGTTGTTTGACACCATCCAGACCTTTGAGTCAAGTGAGTAACAAAAAATGATGGGTCCACGTGGGACAAATGAAACGCCCTCTATTCAACCTTCAACCGACAGACACATCGTTATGGTTCTCCTAACAACATAAGTTGATACTAGGATTGCGAGGGACAAGGTAAATGTAATGAGACTCAACTAAATGTTTAATTTTCATTAACATCTTCATTAGGTAACATTAGGTAACTGTATTCAATACTTCCTCCATATTTTTAATTGTGTTTGCATCTTATTTAATAACTTTTCCTATTAATCTGTCTCAGTTTGAATGTAGACCACCCCCACCCCTTCATATAGGAATGGAAGAATGATAGAGGTACATCTATGTCTATTTCATCGTGCATGTTAGCAGGTACACACACACATGCACGCACACGCGCGCACACACACACACACACACACACACACACACGAAGCAGATGCACACTGATCAATCCAGACAGGAGAGACAGGTTGAAGAACAGCAGCCAATCAGAGCCAAGCAACAGTGGGTGACCTTGCTGAGCTGCAGCTGATTGGTGGTGTCAGAGCTGTCAATCATGTTGAGAGCCCCGTGACAGGAGACAGACAGAGGGAGAGAAACGGCGACAGAGAGAGAGATCGTTTGATTTATCAAGAAAGACACAGAGACTGCATTAAGGTAGGTTAATTCAAAAAGAAAAGCAAGAATATCTAACAAATATACAATATTGTATATAGTTTGACCAATAGTCAATTCATTATGTTTTATCATTTCCAGTTATAGCATTTCCCCCCGAAAAAATATCTTTAAAACACTGGTGCCAGCATCCTGCAGTACTGCTAATGGCCACCAGGGCCTTAACCACACAATAGAGCAAATAACTTAAATACAGGTATACTCTTCAATGAGAAAGATAGCCAATTTCTCTCTAGAAATACAAAGTCAATAGGTTTTTTTCTTCTATAGGAATGTCTCAGTAGCCGAATTTCACTTCCAATGGGTGTGACTGGTTTAATTTAAGTAGTTTTTGAGAGTAGCATACTTCCTCATGCTTCATACACAGCAGTATAGAGAACACAGTGTGTCTGACAGCCCTTAAAGCAATAGTCATCTATTGTAAGATACTTACAGCCAACAAACAAATTCACCCAAAATCTCCTCGCATTTCTCTATCTTACCATTCTCTGTGCGTGCTGAAAACATAATCCTGCACTTCTACACAGCGCTGGCAAAAGTAAATACTAACTAATATATAATAATACTGTAAACAAAGTGGCGAATACAACTCACAACATCAATGGCGCTTGGCTTCGCAATGCTTTTCAATTTGTGGTGCAGAGCTTCTGATGGAGTTTGTTTTGATTTGAGTTTGACGTTAGCAAGCGTTCTCGAGAATGACTAACCCTGCCTTTAATGTAGACACAGTAAACGGAGCAAGGGGTCTGACTGTGAATGGAATAGTTATTATTCCCCGTCTCTTTATCCTGCCTGCTGTCAAACAGAATAATCATCTTAATGAGCTCAAAAACTACAAAGGCAGGACCCCAGAATCTCTGGAATCTATTGACTAAAGGCTACAGCCTAAACAACAAGCCCACCATGTCTAAATGCCCTCTGGTCACCCTCTATGGTCGTACCAAGGATCACACACATCTGTGTGGGTGTGTGTGTTAGAGAGAGAGAGAGAGAGCGAGAGAGAGAGAGAGAGAGAGAGAGAGAGAGAGAGAGTGCAACAGAGAATTTGATCTTTACAGTTTTATTTCAATAGCATAGTTTGTTTTCTGATATATATATATATATATATATATTGTCAACATGACCAGCCCATATTTCATAAATTCGTTCTATACATATACAGTATCTTTCTCTTGATATTCACTGAACAATTACATTGTGTAAACTTGCATATTTATTTTCTCCATCAAACCAAGCCACTTATTTCTATCATGTTTTATACCTACTGCAGAATATATTGATAATACTGTACATTTGTTGCACACTGTATGTTTTCTACTAAACATGTGCTTCTCCTGTTTCTTTGTGGTTCACAGAAACAGGAAACAGTGACAAACCTGCAGGGGATGGTGTGGCGGTGGTTGGGAAGCACAGCGGGCGCACACTCACACTCTACTATATTTAGCCTGATTGGGAACATATGAGGTAGCGGATGGTGGGCGCGCCGTATAAAGAAGGTGTGACAGTGTTTAACGGCGTGAGTCACTCAGCCGTGAGGTCATCTCTGCTGAGTGGCGTTTATGGCAGCGAGGTGTATGACCGTGCATGGTGGCCCACGCAGCCCAGAAAACGTTACTCGACGAAACGGGCAATGCCATTGTTTTAGCAGCCGAGCAGTAATAGCATTGTTCAGTACTGTAGTAGGTGTCTATATGTATAACAATGTGTTAGTTCCTATTTACTACACTGTGATCCATTTCATTCGATATTTAATTGCAAATTCTTGTTGCCCTATAAACCCCTACTGCATCCCACCGTCTTGGAAGGGTGGACTCCATCTGTGGTCTCTTCACAAGGTTTTTTCCTTTTACCCACATGGTGCTTACAGGAGTTTTTCCTTACCCGGGGGGGGGGGGAGGAGCAGGTTAAGGGGATGTTGTTTGTTTCCATGTGAAATTTGGGCTTGTAAAGCCCTTGGAGACTGTAATGTGATTAAGGGCTATAGAAATAAAAATGACTTGACTTGAGTATATAGATATGGAGATTATCAGGCACATAATACAGACAGAAGCTTTTGTGAATGGATGATGGACTGGCTCTGGGCAATGTATATCATTAGTCACTTGTTCTGCTCAGAGGTCAGAGGTCACAGTGATTTCAATAGAGCTGGTCCGTTCCAAATAGCTGTTCTCGTCCTGCGGCACACTGCTGCAGTCCGGTGATGTCACGTGACCTCGGGGTGACCTCCTGACCCCGCCGCGTAGTGTTCCAGACTTCTAATTAGCCGCTGACCCTGGTCTCCTCTCTTGTGACCTTGCACGCCCGGCAGTGCCCCAGCGATCCTCCCGAGCGAGGTCACGTGAAGTCAGAATCCATCAGTCAGCCCCTTCTTGCTGCATGCGCACGTCGGACTCAACCTCTGTGGACTCCAGCCCCTTTAAAGGCACACTCTGCGATTCCTGGGAAGCCGATCTCTAGTTGTAGTAGTAGCTCATGTTGAACTGTTGATGTAACACAACGTGCCCATGTGAGTGCATTCAAACCAAAACCATTTGGTTATTTTTGTGTAAACGCTGGTTAACATGTGACACGACTCATAGAAGTGTGCCTTTAACTGTGTCATAACTGTCAGGCATGGATGTTCCATTCATGAATGCAAAAGCAAAGCCATCGTAGACCTACAGACACAGGGTAAAGAAATCATGAATTCATCACCTCTGTTAGCTGTAAATCTTCATGTTTGCCCTGTTGTATTCCAACCAATATTGAGTCTAACGGTGAGCGCTCATGGGAGAGTTGAGTGCTATCAAAGGGTATGAAAGTATTCCATTTATTAGAAGCAAGAAGTGAAAACATCAAACAGTCCACTTTGGATACCTGAAAAGACCCACAACCTCGCCCACTTGACCCATCGTTTCGACAAGACAGGCACACAAATTATAGCCCGTTTGCAGCATTAAAGCATGTAATGTTTGTTGCTTTTATTTTCGTCTTCTTTCAGCAGTGGCCACTTCACTGAGATAGTCAGAGAAGAATAGAGAAAATGAAGAAAAGTTCTGAAGGCAATTTCACTTAAGGAACAAATACAGAAAAAGAATTATCGTCTTACCTTGCATTAGCATGCTAGGTAAGGCATAGTAATAGCTTCGTTTATACAAACATTAAAACACTTTGTAGCACTTCTGAAGGAAACTTTTTCAAAGTACAGGTAAACATAGGCATGAGAAAGATCTATAAAATCAAAAGCTATTTGTTTCTATTTCTTTGATTGGCCTTCACAAAATATACTCCTGGCTGTTTTCACATAGGAGATGATGATGGAGTGGTTAAGCATAGCCTGCTACTTCATAGCCTCACACATTAATCTTTTAATCTAGATACTGTAGCTAATGAGCCTACCTACAAATTGGTGTCCGAGCAAGGCAAGTTAGCCGTAGGTATGGCTACGCTAAATTGGTTCAATATTATACTGACAAGACATTTACACTGTACATGCTATTGTTAAGCTCGCTGAAAAGTTTTGTGGCACATTTTTATCAATCCATTATTATTAACCTGCGAAAAGTGTTAAAAGATGACAAAGCGATGGCGGCTATGGGACTGTCACAAAATCAGTCAGCCTTTAAAAAATAAAAATAACAATTGGAAACGGCCAGGAAAAAAGAAATCGGTGCATATATACAGTATATATACTATACTATACTATCAGACATGTTGTGACACTGTGTATGTTGTGTTCCCCAAAACATGAGTCACCCAGATTTGCTATTGTAAACTGACTTTGTTTGAAAACTGAAAAAGCATAATTGGTGCAATTTAAGGGAAGAATATGGGCAAATGTCATTAACTGACTGACTGACTGACCTTGTTAAAAATCACGTGCTACATTCTACAGTAGGTGGTGGTAATGCACCATGTCGACAGTAGGTGGCGGTAATGCACCATCTGGTTATTGCCCACTTTTTAAGACCATACTGGTATTGGCCTATGGTGTTGGCTTATGCCTGCGGTCGGCTGAACTAGGCTTGCCTAGTATTTATGTGTTTATTTAATAAATGGTCTGTGTTCAGCATAAGGAGTTTGTTCCTAATTAGCCCATAATTAATGTCACAACAAGCAAGATGGGGGCACATAATAGCTGACCTATATTGTGTTCAACACAGATTCTACGAGTCCAACCTGTCCACGATGCACAGAGGTGTCGCTGCTGAATAGCACGCTGGCCGTCCTAGCGCTCATGGAGAGGAAGTGTTAGCCCCCTCAGCTGCGCTTAGCTTCACAAAGGCTGCCCTGTTTGCTCTCTGTACGACATCTTACACACACACAGACAGACAGACTTCTGTCAGTCTGTGTGTGTGTAAGACGACACCTTGGTATTCCGCGAGTGCAGAAACAGACAGATGAGCTGTCCATCCCCGCCCTGACATAACAGGCTTACAGAAGGGAAAACCTGAGCTGAAAATGAAAGGGAGTTCAGGGAAGCCCCACGAGAACTTTTTGGGAAGCGTTGGAATGCTTCTACTGCTGTCTGTCACAGGACAAATCAGACTGGCTCCTGACAGAAATGTGCCCCACTGCCAAATGATTGTGTAGCGGGGATGTTCTCCTGCACCTGCACTGGGACCTCCTTTGGGGTCAGCCATGAGTAAAACAGAGCGAGGACGAAGGAGCATGTGATGGGTGTTTTCAGGAGAGGGAGGGAGGGACGGAGAGAGGGAAGGAGATAAGGAGGGAGGGAGAGAGAATGGTGGAGAGATGTAGAAAAAGAGAGGGAGAGAGGGAAAGAAAGAGAAAATCATCTGTCTTTCATATTTAAAAACCAGGTCACCCTCGCTCGCTCCTCAAAAACACTTTGTATTTTGGTCTAAACCCCCTGCCACCTCCTCATCTATCCCCCCCCCCCCACCCCGTGACGTGACACTTTGGAGAGGTCAGCGCTAAGAGGCATAGTCTGTCTGTGTTTATGTATGTGTGTGTTTATGTATCTATGTGTGTGTGTTTATGTATGCAAATATGTATGTGTTCATGTGTGTGTGTTTATGTATGTATCTATGTGTGTGTGTTTGTATGCATGTTTGTGTGTTTATGTATATATGTATCTATGTATGCATGTGTATGTATGTTTGTGTTCATGTGTGTGTGTGTGCGTATGTTTCTATGTATGTATGTTTGTGTTCATGTGTGTGTATGTACGTGTGTTTATGTGTGTATATGTTTGTATGTATGCATGTGTGTATGTTTATGTGTGTATGCGTGTGTGTGCGTATGGGGTGGGGGTCACCTCTAAACCCCACCCCCTCGCAGTACGCCACCGTGAGGCACAATGGCTCCATTGTTTGGTCAAACAATGCAGTCTGAAGGACAGGGTCAAGTAGGGAAGGGGGAGGGGGGTCATGGGGGTGGGGAGATGTGTGTGTGTGCGCGTGTGTGTGTGTGTGGGGGCACCTCAGCACCTGGTCACAGCTTGGTGGGGGCTTGAAGCGGATGTGAGGGGGAGGTGGGAGGCTCACAGTCCATTGGTCAGCTATTGGGAAGTAAACCAACTGTTTGGCGCCGTGTGTAGCTAACGTTAGTCACCTCTGAGCTAGCTAGCTAGCTAGGTCCCCAGCACACAGACCTAAGTCCATGAACTGCTGTAGGTGCGTCTGTGTGTGTGTACAAGAAAATACACACGCCTCGTTCCATACGGTAGCCTGTATATGCTGCCTAGTCACAACAGTGCACTCACCAAGGACCACAGAACAAATAGATCCCATTTCCCGTTGAAATAACAGGGCAATTTCTCTCCCACGCAGTGTTCTTTATTAATAGCCTGTTCCAGGGGGGTGTCTTGAGGTTGGGTTGGGTGTGTCTTGAGCATACCTTGAGGAAGACGTCATGTGTATAACTTTGCCTATTCACATAGACGCACCATCATGTAGGTCATGGACTTAAAGCAGGGTCAGTTATTCTCGAGAATGCAAGCAAACTTTGATCTCAAATCAAAATAATATCCCTACTCAGCGCTGCCTCACACATTGAAATGCATTGTGAAGCATTGTTGTTGTGAGCGGTGTTCACTACCTGGTTTGTTCCTATTTACACATGGCTGTGTAGAAGTACCAGATTATTCTTTCAGTGCGCACAGAGAACAGCAAAACGCAAGGAGGTATTTGGTGAATTTTACAAAAAGTGTATTAGCTTACCATTAGCTTGCAATAGCTGACTATTAAGTCTGTGTGCTGGGCCGCAAACTAGCCAGTAAATGACTAGCATTAGCTACGCACCGCGCCAAACGGGCAGTCTTCCCTTGGGACTCCAAAAGCTGACCAATGGACTATGACCTTACCAGTCGGAAGAACTCAAACTATTATCTGGCATTTCTCTCCTGATGAAAGGCACGAACATGCCGGGGCAACCCGCCTGCGCACAAATGCACAAACACAAGGCTATGTGCGTGACCGCTCACGTGTGCTAGGCTATAGCGAGCACAAAGCACCTTGTGCCTAAAAACTCTGTCTAAACATAGACCGACCCTGAATGGAGGTTTTCCCCCAGAGCACTGCAGTCATCTGTCTGACAGGGGCACCAGTAACAATAGTTGTGACTCTACATGGTTCGAGACAAGTCCTGGATATTTTACAGTACATATATACTGATACAGATACAGAGTTCCATTATGTGACATTTCATATTTTTAACTCCTCTATTGAATGAGTGTTTTTTTAAATAACACGAAATATGTGTGGTATTAGGAATTCTGCTAGTGTTGGTTTATGCGCTCTCTCTCTCTCTCTTCCTCTCCTCCCCTCCCCCTCTCTCTCCCTCCCTCCCTCTTCCCCTCTCTCTCTCTTTCTCTCTCTCCAATGTCTTGTCAGAGGTATAGCTGTGCTGTAAAAAAAAAAGGGCCCTTTGTTGTCTTCTGCAGTGTAAATCATTTGCAGGCTACGCATACATTTGTATAATCTCCTTCGGGCTGGGCGGCCAATCGTTTCATTGGAAGCTATATAGGAACATTCCATGGCTACATTCACCATAAAGTGCATGTACACATAGAAATACACTTACAGCAGAGATGCACCTGAATACATACACGTATGACGTAATACATACGTCATTTAAAGGAGGTACCTAATTATTTTTACATTGACATTGCACTACAATAAAGCTTTTGCTTTTAAAGAATAGATGATGAACCTGCTGAAATGCAAACACCATCACAGTCTAGGGATTTGAACAAGATTGTACACGATAGATCACTGTCACTAAGCCTATAATGAGAGAGGGCAGGTAGTCTTAGATTATTAGAATTAAAAAGTAATACATATTTGACACATTTACTTTACACACGCTATAGATGGTCAGGTTGCGACGATGTGCGGTCGTACTATAGTCTACATATGTGCAAAACAACAGACCCTCCTATCAAGGTGTACTGTCTGGGACTGGTGCAAAATGGTGGAAACACAACCCACAACTAATCTTCTCCATAACAATCCCCTCTCTCCATGCATTCACATATGACACACACAATGCTAGCATGCCATCAATTTCTGTTCATACCGCACACACACGCGTGTGCACACACGCACTACAGATGCCCACGTCCCCTTCAACGCAGTGACTTGGTAGCTATGAGACAGTAAATCATTGAAAGGCGGAGTACTGTGCTGAAAGGCCAGTGACAGCATATAAAACATGCAGCAGTGCTGAACTCTTGTCTCGCTCCACGCATCAACACACACACCTACACACACCTACACACAGCTACACACACGCACACACACCTTGGTTGCCGCCGTCTCACCCCCGCTGCTAATTCTCTGACAGCATTTAGTCCAATAAAAACACCATCCACTTTCTTTCCCCCCACCTTGCAACCTGAGAGACGGAGAAGCCGATGAGATTTTCACTTCCACATTAATCACAGCCGTTAACGAACATCTGCTGAGGATACGTTGTGAGAATGTAAACAAGACCGCGGGGCCGCGAAACTATGAAACAGAGCGTAATGATTTAGAGATGATGTATCGTAGCCAAATGGCCAGTCTCCTTCATTTCTAAGCGGAGACGTGACTTTCGGCGGCGGTACGGCATTGGAAGATATGGATTGAATTAGGTCACACGGTGATTGCATTGTTTATTTGTGTGACTGTGTCTGTGTCCTACCACACGTACCTGCATACCGCATATTGGGTGAATTCACATGGACACACGCTTTAAATGTGTTAGCGGTGGAAAAAAAAACATTTCCCTCTCTGACTGTCATATAGACACACAAGCCAGCAGCGGTGGCGCCCGTCCAAACTATTCCATCTCTCTGTCTCTCTCTGGAAACCCCATCAGTTTTCACAGCGGGACCTGAAGCGGTGAAACACACCGACGTTCTCCCGTAGACTCCATCAACTTCAGAGAGAATACCGGAGAGTCCTTGACAGCCGGCTTATCTGTTCTACACATGAGATATGCAGCGTTACCCGTGAGTTCTCATAATGAGGCAGGGGAAGAAAAGAAACATAACATAAAGCAGAGGAAGGAAGATGTAAAGAACTCCACTCTCGAAATGTCTTTGTTGTGACTGTTTACTGTGACAAATGACCATAATGGCTTGCTGTGTGGACCATGGCTCCATACTGGTCCGCATTGTTCTATACCTGTTCACTCCTTGACCCAGACTTCACTCACTTGTCACCATTGTTGGGGTCCCTCTTCTTCACCATGCCATATGTGTAAATGAACTTTAGTATGGTCTGTCATAATATTAATGTATTTTGTGTTTATTTTTCTCATTAGATATTTCCCTAATAGTGTATTAATGGAATTGCTTTAGATAGGATGTTATAGTGTGTGCTTTTATTTTGAAAGAATTAATGCCGGTAGCGGGAATAGACGCGCGCAAGTCAGTTTTCTATTTCCTGGTTACGGAAAAAACACCGCGATCATTGTATTGTTTAGTACCCGGCTGATAAGGGCACATGCTCTTACGGTGTGTTCACAACAATTATCATTTAAATAAAGTAAGTACGTGAATCATCAGTTGGAGAGTAAGTCCATCATTCAACCGGGATGCTACAATATGTGCCCTCTCTCGTTGTGTTGCTCTATTTTGAGTGTAAACCTGTAATCTAACGCGCCCATACTGGTTGTTGAACAGAACCATCGGGGAAGCAGTCCATTGGAACCTGCTTGGCCCATCGGTAGACGGCAAACCCTTTCTGGACGGCACGGCATGAAAGTCCAACGGAATGGCAGTTGCTATTGTGACGTTGCATTGCTTACAAATAATTTAATAAACACAATTATTTAGAAGCAATTGTTTTATGTAAACCTCTCCGGGAACCATCACCTTATCGTGGTGGAGAGGTTTGGGTGCCCCCATGAACCTGAGGGCTGTGTTGTC
>JAODTR010015159.1:0-26662 GCA_025399935.1 Amblyopsis rosae
ACTTGTTACTAATTCTTCTAAGCATTTAATCCGATCCTCCAACAGCTGTTGTTTCTCCATCCTCATAAACTCCAAATACAGCACAACTCCTACTGCATATCAATGTTTATCAGCAGTGTTCAATATCATGTTCTGCGTTACATTGTATTAAAAGATTATGTAATCCATGATGAATGTTATGCATACATATCTGCCTTTAAATCGTTTTGTGTATATGTAATGTCAGAACAGTTACCTATATGTGTCATGTCAAACATTTACCTAGGCTATCACTATATTGATGATACAATATATGAAAAAAAATTACATTCAATGTTTATTAAGAAGCAATAACTAAATAATTGCAGTGTGGAGGCCGAGTGTAACAGAAACAACCACTCAATATCAATGATCTATGTTCACAAAGAATACAGAAATAGAATAGTTTAGATAAGTTAATGTATTTTGCTACTCGGGTACGATGTGACCACCAGGTGGCGTAGGGTGATATTGTACGTTTGGTAATACATAAATGCCTATAATCAAATACAGACAAACGTCACACATACATACAAAACTAGATTAGTTTGAGCAAAACAGTAAGAGCATATAAGTGACACACGGTCAGTTTTTCCATTTACTTACTTTACTTACTTCCAGATACTTACATTTTAAACAGTTTTACCCTGCAAGCAGGCCTATACTCACTAAATGCTGATAATCACACACCACATTCCAGGATACCAATTGGCAAGTAGTCACTAAACGGGCCAAGCAGTCTTTCGCCGTTCCCTTACAAACATGGCCGCAAATGTAGCTCATACACAGACAACCGTAAACCACGTGGTTTCGATTCTGTCCAATCGGTATCCCCCCGGGGAACACTTCCGGTAGCGTTTCCTGTCAGTGTTTGTAAACTGAGAAAAATTGGAAGTGCGACAATAAATATTAACCTGGTAAACTCTTAAAGTCGAAAGGTAAGCGGCCACTTTCCACCATAAGGCACGCATGACGCGTCACATGTTTTAAATAGCAATTATTTCAACTATTTCTACGAATTCTACACAATACGCCGTAGTGATATTTTGTAGTAGGCGCTCAAGCCGCACGCCCTGCCTGGCTGTTGTGTTGGATGAGGCGGGGGGTGGGGGTTAGCATTCACTCATGATAGCAGAGTTGCCCTAAAGCCTAGCTTGCTAACTAGCTTTTTATGTCTTAGTCAGAATAGACCGTTATCGTGTTTATAACGTTTAAGCTTTTTTAACACGACTACGTACATTTGTAATATCACGCTGTTATGCGATAGTCAGTTCGGCTAAATGACGTGTACACATATGAAGTCTAGTGTTTCTGATCATATTATACCGTGCTTTGGGTTAGTTTCATCAGTGTTTTAAGTGAAGTTAATACGATGTGTGAAACTGCTTTCTAAATAACCATTGGAGCTCTCATTATAATAATATAATAATATAATATAAAACAAACGCCACGGTGCGTTTATGGAAGAGCATTGCTTTGATAAAATAATAATAATGTGTGTTGTCTTTGAACACATTGTAGTATGTTACAGTTGTTCTTACGGAGGAGCCTGAGAGGATGAATATTTTGGAAATGGTATGGGCATGGGGTTATATAGGATGAGAAACAATACATGAACCAGATCCATTCCACCGACTCAAATTCACAATTTGAGCTGATACTGCTATGCTTTTGTCTTGATGCATTCTCCATTAATCAACTTTTTTTTGTTTGCAGTCTGTCCTCAGATACCAATTTGCACAAAATGTTTCAGGGAACAAACGCAGTCCAATATACAAATTACTACATTTAAATGTCCCTTTTTTATAGAAATGGTAACACAATGCATACCACTGTGTGGTTACTTGTTACTTGTTCTCACTGAACAAGTGTGGGCTTCATATTACAATATTTATGTTGTCCTCTTCATAACCTTTCATTACTACCCTTTGAAGTACTTAACATTTTATGTTACATTTTCTGTGTGTCAGTCATGGGTTTGCATGCACCAAACCATTAGGGTTCTCTTCAAGCCTGTCAGAGATGCTTTTTAATAACAACACCTTCTGGCTGTATCCAAATTTCAATTACTGATTAAACCTAAACTGATTGGTGTAGCAGTCCAGTTTTCTATTAGAGCATGTAGAAGTCTTAGCCTCCTGTTTTGTCTACTTTCAGGCTTTGGCCCCTGATGATTTGGGTGGGTGTGGTCTCTTCTTTTACCCCTTCATCCTGAGCGAAGCCCCCTTCTGTACCCCTTTACATACACGCATTCAAACCACGGAGATGACACACCATACCAACTCCACTGTCCGAGACCATATGAAATGGGTCAGTGAAAGTCTCCTCATCTCAAGAATCACAGTCATGGTGTTTGGGTTTCCACTCCTTCCCCGGTGCATTTCTGCCTTCCTCTTGCTTAATGCTCTCTCTCTCTCTCTCTCTCTCTCTCTCTCTCTCTATCACTCTCTCTCTCAGCGTTGACATGTTGTTTGTGTTGTCAGGCTGGTTTGCTGGGCTGTGAAG
The DNA here is from genome assembly GCA_025399935.1 of Amblyopsis rosae. Taxonomy (NCBI): domain Eukaryota; kingdom Metazoa; phylum Chordata; class Actinopteri; order Percopsiformes; family Amblyopsidae; genus Amblyopsis; species Amblyopsis rosae. The sequence goes on from JAODTR010015159.1 coordinate 2,524, forward strand.
CAGTGCTGTCCAGCATGGCACTGATGCAGGCCAATAGCATTCCAGGCCAGAAGAAGATGATGATGTCACCATTGAGCCAGGGGCAGCGGGACAGTCCTGACAGCCACCAAGCCCAGCACAGCCACAGCCACCAGGGACACCAGGGACACCATGGCAACCAGTCCCATCACAGCCACATGGGCCATCCCGCAGCTGTGAGCTGTCAGCCACTTGTAAGAACGACAGCTACTCAGTAAACACACACACACACACACATCACTGATGCGGCTCTCTGAAGTATTCAAGCTTCTGTCTGCGCTGAGGAACACTCCAGTTGTAGTGTACTAGTGACCAGTGTTGGGCATAGAGATGAAACGGTATGAACATTTCATATCACCGTTATAGTGACCAAAATGATCACGGTTAATGGTTAAGTCACTGCCTTCCTCCAGGTGTTCATTGATTGCGTCTAGCAGGTTGCTAACTGGTTCATGTTGGACGCTGGAAGGCGTCCAACCGTGAGTTGTTCAGCGCGCTAATCAAACACGGATTTAATGATAATTAATATTTGGAACGATAATACTAACAGTCTGGGATTTTACCGTAGTTTATCGAGAAACCGGTAACATCATTACATCCCTAGTTTGGTAGTAACTAGTTACGTAATGTTATTACTTTTCCAGTAACTAGTAGTGTAACTAATAACTTTTTCCAAAACAGTCATAATATTACAATTACTATAATATTACAAGTAATACTGCGTAACAACAATGAGATTTCTGGTCATAGCAAACTTAAAGTAGGATAATTGAACCAACCTGTCCAATCATCTGGTTTGAGAGGCTGCAATGTTTTCACTGTCGAAGATTGTTGACTCCTAAGGTTAAGTATTGTTCCAATAAAGAGGATTCTATTCTAAAATGAGTTGGCTACACAGATTGTTATTTTTTCAGAAGGGACAATGCAGGGTATTGATTGTGAAAGTAATATAGTAATGTAATGAATAACATAACTAATTACTTTAGATACCCAGTAATAAGTAAAGTTATTATTATTTTGAAGGAGTAATAAGTCAATAGTAACTTGTTATACTATTCCTGAGTAAATTGCCCAACACTGCTTGTGACATTGGCCAGGTTAATGTTTTCAGTACAAGCAGAATGCCTACAGTTGTGACAAAAGCCCTTAAATGATGATGATGATGATAATATTAATAATAATAATGCTGTAATAACAATATTAATAATACAGTTAATGTATAGTGTTTTACTCAATGACACCTTACAAAGTACACAATAAAAATGGAGCTACAATACATTTTCTAACAAAAAAAATGTAAATAGTCAACTTACTGTTTAAAAGATCTGTCAAATCATCAGAGTAGGCCATTTTGAATAGGTGTGTTTTTTAGGTTGGATTTTAAAATGGGGAGAGAGTCTGTGTTATGGATGTTTTGTGGGAGAGCGTTCCAGAGATGAGGGGCAACCTGAGTGAAAGCTCTAAACCCCATGGTGGTTAAGTGTGCAGGTGGAGCAGTGAGATTGATGGAGGAGCATCTAAAGGTGACTGAGATCAAAAAGATAAGTTGTGACAACTCTTGAAGGCAAAAAGCAGAATCTTTTAAGTCAATACGGGGTTTAACAGGGAGCCAATGAAGTTGTTAAATATTCAAGAATATGCACTTATGTAAGGAGTTCTGATAAGACAGTACACATGATGTAGGGCAAGATCTAATGGTGTTACTAGACACAAGATGTGTCTTACTGAAGGCATTTATAGTGTAAAATAGTTCATGCTATTTTATGGGGTTACCAGACACAAGATGTGTCTTACTGAAGGCATTTATAGTGTAAAATAGTTCATGCTATCTTATGGTGTTACTAGAAACAAGATGTGTATTACTAAAGGCATTTATAGTGTAAAATAGTTCATGCTATCTTATGGGGTTACCAGACACAAGATGTGTCTTACTAAAGGCATTTATAGTGTAAAATAGTTCATGCTATCTTATGGTGTTACTAGAAACAATATGTGTATTACTAAAGGCATTTATAGTGTAAAATAGTTCATGCTATCTTATGGTGTTACTAGAAACAATATGTGTATTACTAAAGGCATTTATAGTGTAAAATAGTTCATGCTATCTTATGGTGTTACTAGAAACAAGATGTGTATTACTAAAGGCATTTATAGTGTAAAATAGTTCATGCTATTTTATGGTGTTACCAGACATAATGTGTCTTACTAAAGGCATTTATAGTGTAAAATAGTTAATGCTAAAAGGTTTACATAAAGATATTAATTCAATTCTGATTCATGTATGTATAAGTGTAATGGCTATTAATTATGACTCCATGTATCTTTAATGATTTACTGTTTTAGCCCATTGCTAGCAATACTTTTACAAATAGTAAGTTTTTACAAAAGCTGCTGAATACTACCGCGTTATAGTTCTATGGTGTATTCACGTAACTCCGCCAATCTAGTCAGCTGAATGGAAGCATCATGGAGCAGATCTCAAATAAAAGCAAAAAAAAAGGCAAAACAAAACGCTAATTAATTGTAATTGAGGTACAATTAATCGTGATTTTGATTTTAGGTCAAATCTTGCAGCCCTAATGGGTGTAATGGCTCTGTGTGTGTGTATACAAATGTATTCATCATGCCTGCTTCAAACCCTACTTCTGTGTAATATCAACTAGCTACTTGGACCAGCATGGTTTATAGTATACATGTTGTATGCATCATAGCAATGTCACCATTCTGTCATTTTACCATGCTCTTCCTCATGAAGTTGATCCGTAAGGATGGAGACTATCACTCAAGAATGATGGAAGAAAAAGATATACAGGCAAACCAGAATATGCAACCTAAGAAAAAGCACAAAAAGTCAGGGACACCCAACAAAGTTAAAGAGAAAGTGGAGGTAAGAAAATGCACACTAAAAAAGACATTGCTTCCAATGTACAGTGACCAATCTTCTAACCATGTGCATTTTGTTAGCCTATGATTCCACAGATGGATATGGATGATGACAACTCACTGAAAGTCCAGAAGAACTTCATCTGTGACCACTGCTATGGGGCATTCCGGAGCAGCTATCATCTCAAGCGGCATATACTTATACATACAGGTGACTAGAAAGAGCCTACAAGTATTTGTAATTGTTTCTTGATTACAATGTGTTTTCTCTGTACGCTGTTGGATGCAACCTCAAATTCAGACACCTGATTTGGGTGTATAAATTGGCTGCATTTATTTCCAACATAATGTCCAAACAAAGTATATATATTAGGATTTTATACTTTCACTCAGAATCTGAAAAGAAAAGATTGATTTGTGACAAATTTTGTGACAAAACAGTGGATGTGTTTGTTGGTAGGGGAGAAGCCGTTTGCTTGTGATGCGTGCGATATGAGGTTCATTCAGCGTTATCACCTGGACAGACATAAGAGAGTGCACAGCGGAGAGAAGCCCTACCAGTGTGATCGCTGCCACCAGGTAATTCTTTACTATCAACATACTCTACTCTGTGTTCCCTGACATTTCCTCAATGAAAGGCATAGGCATATACACCCAGTTCTACATGACAGCATTCATAATGCAAATTGACCGGGTCGAGTGTGGCATATTCACCGCTAGAAGGGAAAAACATTTTTTTCTAATTAATATAAATACATTTAAGTGTTGCTGACTCAGAATGGAAACACTCTCTGTTCTGTATTTACATATTGGAGTGTTTGATATTAAAACCCTTTATAGCGCACTCATTTAAATACTTAGAAATTCTAAATGTCAAACCTAGAGTGTTATTGGAGGATTTTACAATACATTATAACTGTTGTCACTTTCTTCAAAATGAAACATTGTTATGCTGCAAATCAAGGTCAACAAAGTGACTATATATGGTTCCTTGCCCTACTGTGGTACATGTTTTATCATAAAGTGTGTGTGTGTGTGTGTGTGTGTATATATGCATGCATAAAAGGCAACATGTAGCTGAACATGAATAGACCCACACCAAATGCACTGTTATTTTTATTTATATATGAATGAGAGTGAGGCTGTTTGACTATATATGCCTACAGTATGGCAGCCATCTCAAGGAAGGAGTTATACTAATTGTCTGAAAAAGCAGAGAGCTCATTTAATTGAGCTAAAACATGTATATGTATTGGTAGGCTATCAACATACCTGTACTGCTCTTTTCTGGAGATGTGGATTTTGCATGCAATGTATGCAACATTATTGTAAGGCTAATGTGTTGTACAGGTCAGCCTGAGTAAAATAATGTATATAAAAAAAAATTGTTACAATTGTCACACTTCCCTCCAGTAGCATATACCTCAGTAAAGGTGCAGTAGGTAGGAGTGTTTCCAATGCTCCTTCACACAAACACCCTCACACAAACAAATAACCAACATTATGTATCTTGTGACAAGGCCCTGGTGGGGTTTTGTGTGGATGTGTGCGCGCACTCTGTAAATATTTTCCTGCTTTTTGGTCCTTTTGGCCAATCACATGCCTGCATAAGCATTTGCTGTGATGGCGTATATAGAATAACAGGAGGAACGGAGCAGTCGAGCTACAACAGAAGCAGAGAAGAGAGCTAGTACGGGAGCCGGGACATACAAAACTGCATTTTCTCTTGTGTTGTGGAGCGTAGATACTGGGGGAATAGAACAGTGGCGTATTGTGTCGCTAGGCGGCACGTCAACACACTTCCAAGTGTGCCGCGCCGGTGTGGGTTTTACTATGTTGTACATAGAAAACAATAGGGCGTCTATCTTTAAGCATGTCAGACGCTGCATTGGGCTTTAGGCTCACATGGCTGCAGCCATCAAGACAACACTATAACCCTATGTAGCGCAGTCGCTGTGGTGTATCTTGTGCTTATAAAAGGTTACAAAGATCCAACTTTGACTATAGCTAAGATGAAGCAAACACCAACATGTCTGCTTGTTGTCTGGTTCCAGAACTTCTCACGAACGGACAGGCTGCTAAGGCACCGGCGCTTGTGTTCAGTGGGCGTCAACAAAGAGGAGAGCCAGTCGATGTGTGACAGCCGCACGTCAGGGTTCTCTCAGGACCCCCCCACCCACACAGCCTCCTGGAGCCCATTACAACCTTCCAACAACCGCCTGACTGTCTGACATCCGAGCCCAGCCCAGCAGAGCAGGTGGCAGCTAAAGTCCACAGCTCAAATACTACAAACTCAGACTGGAAAAAGACAACCAAACCGTAGTTTGTTTGCAGCTTCTACCAGAGCTGGACAGTGGATTATTTTGTAGTCCTTTATAGTTTTTGAATCTTTTTTTTTTATTTTTACATTCATACATTCATGGTACAAACAGAAGGGAAGGACTAATACATGGCCAGTTTGTCTTGAGCAACAGGTCATGTTTTTATGGCAATAATTTAATGACATGCACAGAACAGAACTAATGTTTTTGGAAAGTATTTTTTCCACCCCGCATAAGCAGTGGACGCATCGTGCAGCCCACTTTATGTTCTGGCGTCCGTGCATCTTGGTTTTGTTTTAGACCGTCACCTGAGGCAATTCAGTATCACAGTCACCATTGGTTACACTGCTGACTCAACGACCAACCTCAGCTGTGCCTGCCACGTCGTGAAGACGAGACTTTTTCTGAAAGATGTTGAACAAGCGGATCCTTCCTGTGACCCAGCTGTGGTCCCAAACTATAATTGTGTTAGCTTGTGCTGCTTTGCTTCCCATGGCCAGACAAGATACCATGTCGTAAGTATTTTGTACTTGCATAAAACATCTGGGTTGAAATGTTTTTCTTTTTTCAATGTACTGTTTTAGTCTGTAAGCCAAGGGCTTACAATAAGTTACATTTTATTACTACATATTCAAATATTACACCAAACTCAGATTTGTGTCTTAAAATATCACCGCTGAAGAATATTTGTTAACTGAAAATATCCTAAATATTAGTTATTTGGTTGGTCTGAGAGAATAACAGCATTATGTAACATTTGAATCTTTACCTAATAGTGCAGTGTATGGTAGTCTCACATGCCAATGATAAAGCTGTGTAGCATTTTTTTAAGATGGTTGTATTTTAGACATTTGTCATTGTACTATGGGGTGTCAAGTTCTTAAAAAACATACTATGTACATTTCTGAATTATGTAGTAAATCAGTTGAGACATTGACATGCTGACAAAAGATGTGTGAAATCTGAATCACTCTGGGTACTGCTATAACGGATTGATATTTAAGAATGCATTTGTAATAACTAGCCGCAACATTTTTTCCCCCCTGTTCATAGAAATCCTTATTAGTTTTCTGTCTCTGTATTAATAGTTTATTTTATTCAGTATTCAAACAACGGTTCACAGTGAATTGCCATGGAAGACCATAGCGGAAGCAATTGTATAGCCCCTGGATTAATGTGCAACATGCTTTTTCAAACTATTTATACATATCCCCATTATAGGTATTATTTTAAAGTCTAATTTAATCCAGGGATAAATAATCAGTTGCTACTATTATTTTTGTTGTGCTCATACTGTCTATATTATAACTAACGATTTTAGATGGGTCTCATCGTTGGCAGGTGGGAACTAACAGCTGTCTTGACCTGCTCTAATAATGTAGTTTTAAAATGTAACGCTGTACAAACTTATCTATTGTTTCTCTAGCATCTTCAGTGAAGATGAATACTGTTTTTTTTCCTTTGTCCAGACCTCTGCAACCCTGTAAACACATTTTCACACAACCATGACAGACACTACACATTAGTTGCACACATGGTTCATGTGGTTTTGTTTGTAAGGACTAGACTAGAGGAGTGTAGATAATATAATGTACAGACGCATGGTTTTCTGAGTTGTAACCTGTAGAAGTTTTATGGTGGGCCAGTTACATTGAGGTTGGGTAAGGCATTTATACTTCTAGATTAAGAGCTAGCAGCTGAAAGTTCAAATGGATCCCAACCTCCTTTCACATCTGCCATAAGATGCCACCAGTGCACCTCTAGTATAGCCATAATGTTTAGTCTTTCAATTTTGCTTTTTTTTTTTTAATATATATATGTACACCTTTCTGACACTCGTGGTAAAATAAACTAGTATAAAAAGGTTTTAGTTAAACATTTTTATTTATTTATATGCATATATAAATAAAAATTAGTGAAGAATCAATTGTATTGTTTCAATTTTATAGATTGAGTCCAACTCTAAGCAAGTAATATGTAATACATGAAGAGTTAGGGTCTCAAGCTAAAATAAAGGTGTTATTTAAAGAAATAAATAAAACATACAAATCAATGTTTGTCATATGAATGCTACAGTAGGTTTAATAATATACTGTGTATTCTACATTCATATATTGTGTTACATGTTATTTTGAAAGGCTATCACAATATGTAGCAACATGACATGGAACTGTCAGGCAAGAATTGTCTCTCTCACTACACATTGTATATATGCAATAGTTTGCCTAAAAGGATTTGGATAAATGTCTCAAGCAGCAGGTTCTCAAACATTGTTTTGAAAGTTATCAGTACATTTTCTAAAGTTGTAATGCACTGATCTATGCAGCAGATGGCACTCACGGCCATGTAACAGGCTGGGCTTTGATGTGTCAGGGACAGCTTGTTTCAGTTGAGCTAATATTTCAAATTCTTTCAAAATATTGAAGTTCTTCAACTAACACATTATGAGATAAACCAAGTACCTTATTGCATCACATTATGAATACATATATTACATAATTCTTCTGATGGTTTACATGAAGCGTCGGTGACAGCGAGGTATATCCTTTAGGCTCACTTTGGGCGCAAAATGGCAGATCTTTTTGGTGTGAAGTAGTGTAGGTTGCAGTAGAGACAAAAGACCAAGGGTCATTATGCAGACACTTCCAGGAATTAATTGATAACATCTGGGATGGAAATGTAGTCTATAACCATATATGACCTAGATTGTATGTTGCCCTCACTCAAACAGGGCTTAACCAAGAATGCAAACAATAAAAACTAGGTCACAGTCAGCACAAATTGTGACTTTTTTAGACATCCAGTTTCACTTCAGTTGGCAAAACAGCTGTAAGGGATAAAGTATTATATAAGTAGTATATAAAGTTTCTCACGTCTTCCCTGTGTAATAAAAGACGTGTTGAAATAGATTAATTTAAGAAGCTATTCACGTGTGCATACAATACAAGAAAGGGAATTAAATCTAGTTGAGTTAAGTCAAGTGCATAAATACAGAAATAGATTTATTTAAGAAGCTATGACGTGACCATGTTTCAACAGCAAACGCCTCCATAATTCCAATAATTCCATCATTGCACATGCGCGTGCCTTGGCATAGTGTGTATATGGCAGAACGAACACATCTTCTAGCACCTTCCCGAGCAGTACTTTAATTAAAGCGTCAGGATGATAGCCTGAATTCTGCTGGGAGTGTGTGCCTGGCCCCATGGGAGACATCTCCTCCCTCTCCGTTCTGATTTACAGTACTCATGCCCCCCCCCAGCACTTAACACTGGACCGCCTTAAGTGAGGGAAGAGATGGGAAGGAGATCAGAGAGAGGGAGAACCCACTTCATCCTATAATACAAGGAGTGCTGAAATCATCTAGGACTGATTGTGTGGTCGCTGCAGTGTAGGAGTGTGCATCTTATCAAACACTGTCCTCACTTTTTCAGGGAGTACATCTCTGTGCAAGACTGAGAGCTAATTCACATTTTTACACGCCACTCATGTCAGTGGAAAGCATAATAGCAGAGGTGGTCCAAACGAAACATTTCCCCTGGCGATCTGTATATCTCTGCTGACTGCACAGTACACAGAGCTCTGTAAACATTTGATTGGTCCAGCGCTCCGCAAATATAACAAACCATTCCATCCCCTTCTCCTACACACAATCGGATGCCCCCTGATCAAACACCTCATCAGCTCAGGGCGAATGATTGAAACCCTCCCAACAATGGCTCCCGCTATCTCTCCCGGAGGTGTGGGAGCAGCTTTTCATCTCAGGATTTGATTAACAAAGGAATCGTTGGCTGGTTGAAAGCAGCGATCTGCTCTCCGATCATCCATCACGTGTGTGACAGCCCTCCTCTGTGTTAATTAGCAGTGATATTTAAGCTGTCCGAGTTGCTCGACAGCCATCAGCATGGCGGTGCAGCTCGTCATTAATATTTCAGTTCTATCCTAGACAGCATGGGGCAGATCTTTCTCAAGTCTCACACGTTTCAATTTTATAAATGATAAAGAAAAACTAGATATGGATTGCCGGAATTGTAATGAATTAATTATATCAACTGGAGTTATTCGAAATGCCTTCTCTTGTTGATCCAACTGTGGTAAAGGTACCACAAATTCACTTTCAGTCATAAATCTGCCTTGTCGCAATTGCTCATGATATCATTTTGCAATAGAAGGAAATCCCCTTAATTCTCATGTTGTCATCAAACCTTGTAAAAAAATATTACTTATTAATGATTACCAAATATTGTAATATTCTACTAGCGGCAATCTTTCTCAAATTAATTATGGATGTAGCTGAATTCCATTTATCGGATCTACGTTTTAACCAGGAGGCACCAGTATGAGAACTTAGCAATGTGCAATTAGAGAGGACATAACATAGTGTGTAACTGGGCATGAAGTGCCCTCCTGGGAAACAAAAGCAATGGGGGGGTCTTCTCTAATGCCAGCCAACTTAAATGTATAGTTGCACACATGGACCAAACAGTCTCCAAACTAAACAAACTAGTAGATTTAGTATATAATGAAAGCCAGCGTACAATATGTTTGAGAAAAAAAAATCCCTGATAAGTGATTAATAAACAAAATACACCCCATACATTTTATGTGTCGTAGGCCTATTGTGTCTGTTTGCAAAATGCCTCAAGAATCCTCTTGTGAGGAAGGTTATGCGATAGGCTATTCTCTCTCAATTAGCATAACTCCAGAAGATTAATTAGCCTGCATATATCCTTCCCAGTAGTCAAAGCATTACGCAGTCTCTGAGATTTGTATCTGCTGCAGGACCTGATGGGTAACAAGGGAACGGCAATGTTTCACTTTGGCCTACTTACATGTTCAAAATCATGAATATTCACACATTAATACGGTACTCAAGATATAATTTTTACTTTAAATATGGGTAAGTAAAACCTTGTTTTGCACTATATTATGCTATTAATGATGTGGTGTGCTTAAACATGAAATAATACCAGGAAATAGAGGGTAAAAGGAAACAGGGCGCATACAAGAGCCACACTTCCTCTGCTGAAGTTCTGATACTAGGAGGTATTGCATGCAGCCCTAGCACGGTTATGCAGGATCACATGGCAAAGATGCTATATTTCACCTAAAATTCATTCACATTCCTCTTGACAGGACGGACAGCCCGGCGCCCCGCCGACTCCCTGGAAAAAAAATAACGTTCCAACAGAGGCACAGGCTCGACAGATACATTAACATGCTGTGGCTACCGCCAGAGAAATAATCTATAGCTTTGTTGGGACAGACACGTGGACTAATCTGCCTCCCTGTGGAACAGACATGGGTCCAAGAGTGAGTCAACCGTGGTTGTAATATTTTCATATAGTGTTTTAAACTAGCCACCCCACCCCCACCCACCCACACACACACACCCAGCCCCTCACATTTAATAATACGTCAAGGACATCTTATATTACAAATACAAAGACACATAATATAAAACATTTTACTAAAACAAGAGCATACATAGAAATATAAAATACAAATGTGAAAAGTAAAGTAAAGCAGAGTGAGTTAGAGTTACTCGTCACCAGACTAAAATTATGAATCAGTAACGTATTTTTTGGATTACCTACATTTAGTAACATTATCTGATTACTTTCCATTACTTTTAGATTACTTCATGCATAAACATTGTTCTTTGAAATGCCATCCAAAGCAATTTACGGCATTGTCACGCCAAATCTTTCTATTTTTGTGACCGTTTATGTTGCTCAGGAGATCAGATTAAAGCAGGACTTAATTTCAATTATTGATTGACGTTAATGAAAGGTTAATAAAAGAACAGCTGATTGTTTTATTAATTTTTCTTCTGCAAACTTCCCTTTCATATTTTAAAGTAGTCTAGAAGTAATAATCATAATACTTTTTTTTTTAAATACCTGTAATCTGATCCCACTATTTGAGCTGTTAACTGTAATGGATTACAGTTACTGGTTTTTCGTAATCAGATTACAATGAATTGATAACATGTAATCAGTTAAATTTCCAACTCTGGCTCAGATATATTGCCACTAAAAGGATTCTAGGGTAGGTGTACTGCATAATCAGTTTAGCAAAACTAAAGGATTCCATTAGAATATTAATAATAATACATTTAGAAGCAAATTGAATAATCAGTAAACGTGCTCTAATATTGTGACCCTCCTCCTGGATTACGATCATTAACCCTTCCACATTTTCTTGGCAGTTGAAGCACTGGACGATCTCTGCATATCTCTGTGGTAGACTGGCAATTTGTGCAGTGCATATTTTTTATTCTGGTCCATTTCACTAGTACATGAGTAATAAGGAGATCACAAAGAGACACAGAAGATTCAGTGATGCTATCCTCTGGTATGAATTCAGAAATGTCTTCAATGCTGTGATTTACAGTTGTACTAGAAACATGAAGACATATATAACAAAACGCACAATTTGACAAATAGGCCTACATTGACGGGTGATTAACAGAAGTAATGGGTTCTTGTGACACGATCTGCAAAATGTGCACAAAGCATTACACTGCATTAGCTGACTATCTGTGCAGGTGTGTGTGTGCGCATGTGCCTGTCTCTCCCCTAGCAATCCGCTCTGGGGCTCTGTAATTCCTTTGAGTTCAGAGGGTCATGTTCTTATTTTCATTATAAAAAAAAAACCTGTTTTGATACACCAATGTAACCTCAAGGTAACACGTTCAGACTAATCTTCCATCCCTGAGGAGGATTCACGCCTCCTATAGCTAGAGTGGGCAGCTGGATTAGAGAGAGACCAGTAACCAAAGCTAGTTCTAATGCCAGTGTCTTTGGTCAAGGGCAATGCTAGAGGCATTATCATAACATGCATGTAGCCTACTTTATATAATAGTTGTGGCCGGAGGAAACCCATTTGAACACAAACATTCCAGGAAGGCCCAAGTCAAAGTCGCAATCCGGCTTCGAACGTGTCCATTCAGCGCTGTGAGGAGGCAGCGCTAACCACTGAATCACACGGACCGCCACTCACGGAATTATGCAATCCCACTTGACTGTGCAAAAAACCAGGGCTTTCCTCTGCCATATTCTCCAGCAATTTTCCACTTGAGCAGACTGCGCTGAGTATGAAGTGGAAGAGTAATGAGCGAGATTTGATATCCAAGGGAAATGGTGGATGAATTCACTGAGGTTGATAGACAGGGCTTGCTATTTACCCTTAGAGATTTCCATGGGTCATGGCCATTACAGGGATGCATTCTTGCTCTTCTTGATCTCTGTAGGATAGACTGTCAGGCTGATGAAGCGATAGCCCGCAGATAGATGACGGTGCTGCAAGAACGGCAGGCTGCAATGAGCAGATACAGTAGACAGATGCCAAAGTGACTTTGGCAGTTTGCTGCTGTTGATCGGCTATGCGATACAGTGATTTACTCTCCGTCGTTTAAGGTATGACCCGCTACGAAAGATCACTGGTCACAAGAAGTATGGGATGACAACATACAAAAGACAGCTGTGTTAATGACACACGTGTTTGTTTGTTTTTGTTCTAAACAAAAATACCGTCATTGGTTTGTAACGGATATTAATAGAAATTGTTACAGGGTGGACACAAACATTATATGGAATCCATCTGGCAAGATCTATAAGATAAATGCAAATACAAAGAATTACTGTGCAAGCTATAAGTGCGCATAAGCACTGAAAGTAACCGCATATATACTTTTTTTAATTCACCTTATCCATCTTATCTCATTAATATATCATCTGTTCTTTTCCCATTATCGCTCCGTTTCTGTTCCTTTGCTGTTCTCTCTTTCTCTCATGACGTCAGGACAATTATACACCAGCGCCACCTCCCTTCAGGGATAAGATTTTACGATTGCAACCTGACACCATTTCTGTGTCCTATAAGCGACAGAGCTGTAACTCACTTCAAAGGCAGCAGGCATCAAATCACAGTGCGCCCATAAATTATCTTGTCAGGTCTTGGCCAATGAGAAGTCAGCATTAAATCTCTGCTGTCACGCTGGCGGCCAATGGAAAGAGGACGGCGGTAAATCTGTCAGGGCCAAGTCTGTTAACAGCGTTGTGGTGTGGTTGGGGAATCCGTGAGGAGGGAGGGGAGAAAGTGAAGAGAGAGAGAGACTGGATAACAGAGGGAGGAGGAAATGAGCCAAGGGTTCAGCGGCATGCCACAGAATAAAATGCTTCTTTCCTTTCATTCTTTGGCCTCGATAAAAACGAGATCCCCACATACTGTAGTAAAACAGCGGAGGGCACGAAGAGGAATTTTCGGAGCAAAACAAGACTAAACACGGCCACAAAAGAGAAACACATGTACCCCTGAGGGATGCAATAGGAGCTGAACAACACCAGAAGAAACACTCATAAAGCTTTACGGCCAGCAGGGCATGCGTCTAAAATTGACCGTCTTTGGTGAAAATGAATGATGACCATTCGTTCCTCCTGCATCACGACTATATCTCCAAAGCTAGTGTTGACAACGTAATAACAAGTGGTGACCCAGTAACCGCTAACCGTCATGAAACAGCCAAATCAGTAAGCGCCGGCAGGCTTCTAGCTGCAGGTTGTCTTCGGGGGGCTGAAGGTCTGACCATTTGGGGGTGGGGGTTGGGAAATGAAGCGGGATGAGTGGACAGAAATGCTCTAGCTGTACAGCTCCAGATGGTTAGTTATCTGGCCACAGAAACAAAGCAGCACCTAATGTAGGCCTGGATTTGGGTGGGTGGGGGGATATATTTTCTGTATTCTGTATTGTACAGCATAGAGCAGTAGTTATTCTACTACTATTACTACTAACTACTATTCCTTATTCATAAAATTGCCTTTTCTCTCACTGAAATTGTTATAATACTAATAGAGAGCAACACCTATCACAGAGTGTGCAGTTGCATAGCTAAATCAATTGATTACAATTGCTACCTTGTGCATTGTCTGGTGGTTACCATGGTGCTGGCTGGGGCTTCATGCTGTGAAGAAGGTCATTTAACTGGGCTCAAGAATGGGAATAATGACAAGGACACTGCAGCAGTATATGCACAACCGTAATCTTTAAGGATGCTATGAGAGACTTCTCGCTACATAAATGTAGCCACACAACACCAAGCTGACCAAGACAATGTGTTTAAATCATCAATACAGATGAAAAAGATGTGTTGACATTGTTTTTCTGTATGCGTATGAGTTCTGGTGCTGGGGACAAATCTGGAAATTTCCAGATTATTTCCTCCATTAACAACCCCCTTGGTAATGTGCTTTCAACAGATCCTATCCTAGCAATTGTATGAAATAAATCTTATGAGTCTACTAAAGGCAAGGCAACGCCAACGCAAAGACAAGGGTTCTCCCACAACAATCCTAAAATCTTCACAGTACTGTAAATACTAGCAACACCCAATAAACCAGCCACGTGTGTTGACACATTTATCTCCATCAACAACAGCAGAATATTTAACATCAGAATTTATAGTAATCTTATGTCTTTACTATGAATATGTGTTTTTTTTCTCTTTTTTCCCCCATTCAAGTAACATAAATACACTGAATTATAGCAGAGGGCAGGCATAAGTGCACTGGTGGAGGTGTTGTTTTTGGCTGGCTTTTTCATGGAGCAGCCATGATTCTCTGTTCTATGGGAATCCATAAACGGGTCCAGTGAGGGCAACCGCAGCCATAAAGCACGTCAAGCTGCCGCGATGCTGTCGAGTTGTGAGGACGGCCCCGGGCCCATACCTCCACCATTCCGCCCTCTTCAACACATGCTCACATGCACAACTGTGCAGCCCTTGTGGAGCCACGTTGATCGTTCGGTTGGTTTTCATCCATTTGAAAGCAGTGGCGAATATAAAATGTAGTCCGTAAAGTGGGCTGACCTACAAGTTCACTGGGTCATGTCATTCATAAAAGCCGTTTTTAAATCATCTGCATATTGCATGTCAGAGGGTAATAGACTGAAACGTGCATTCACACACCCAGTCAGTACACATATCCACCAGCTTTCAGTAAGTAATGATGTTTGATATGAATTGATAAGAATTATGACTATGGCTGAAAGCTTCTAATACACAGTATGCTCTTTGTACATATCCCAGTGTGTGGATGCGCTATTCATTTGAGCTAGTATGTGTATTTTATTGTTGCAGAGCCTTGGCTGAGCAGTTCTCCCCCCATGATTCAAGGGGGTCATGAAATATGACGCGGGGCTTGCCCCGTGTGTTGCTCCAACTGTTATTAAAGCACTTAATTTTATGCATCTCATATTGGATCTAACTCACTCTCATTGTTTTCTCCTGCGCCGTTTCCGCCAGTATAGATCAGCGGGTTGTTGCTCGTTAGAGCAGGCCATTGGATGGGTACTCAAGCACATTGGCTGTGACATAAAGACCGTAAGCTTGCTGATGAGAATTTATTGACTCTTACTCACATGCTTGACACAGAGAGACACACACACACAAGTGAGAGACCAAGACAGAGCAAGAGGAAAAAAACAGGACAGAGGGCAGACTTTCACTGTATGCATCCATCAATTGCAGGGCTCTAGCCCACACGTCTCTGACAATTTTACTGCATGTTATGTACAGCGTGTCAAGCCATGGCGTTTCAGGCTATTATACTCATTCATGTATAATTAATTATAAATTACCGCTGTTTTTCTTCTTCTGTTTTTTCTTTTCTCTCCACGATGGTGCGACTGTAATTAGTGGATGGAAGCAAGTTGCTGAGTACCTCTGGACTATCTAGATGAAAAGTGAGGGTCCGGACAGACATTTTAACCCTCTCACTCCCCTCTCATCTAATCACATTTGCCCCAGGTCTACTTGTGCTAACCTCGTCCTCTTTAACCTCCGTGTTTCTCCCCCTCCCTAAAAAAAATTGCACGTTGAGACAGAAAGCTGCTCCCATTATACCAGGAAACTGGCACGATAACAGTAAACTGGTGTGATAATGGAGTCCATTTATAATGATTACCTTTCCTGCTCCCTACTCTATAGTGAAACGCTTAGCAGAGAGCCAACAGCCTATGTTCATGCTATCTCTGCAGCCATAAACCGCCAGATTCACGAGCTGAATCACACTGGAACAATGCCAACACAACAGGCCGAAAGCCATTCACACTTTCATAGACTGTAGTATGATTTCTAAAAACAAACTTGCACGTATGCAGTGCAACACGCACACAGCAATGTGATCCTCTAGCTATTGCAGTGCCGTTAGTCAACTGTGATGTGACGCATACGAGACGCGGCTTTGACTCAAAAATCATCGCAATGGTTTCCCACTACCGTACTTCTGCCTAGATCAAATTAATAGAACACAATGCAATACCTCTCTGAAAGGTGGACATACCGACGGCACAGAGCATGCACTATATTTCTATCTGAGAAAAACATTTGACAGCACCGCGCGAGTCAAATCCCCTTCATCTTAAAACCTATAGAATCATACTCATAGTTTCATCATACAAATATGAGTGTAATGGCTATAATGTCTGTAATCTACATTCTGACATTATAACTATCAGTGTGTACGTGTGTGAGACGTACTTTATTTCCACAGACTGCTCCTGGCTTTGACAGGTCATGGTGCAGAGCAATTATCTCTCTCTCCCCTTGAACCCTAAGACAAATAATCATAGAGGTAATGTAGAGAATAGCAAGTGTGCACACATCCTGATAGCTCCTGCCCGTGACCAACAGATGTGCTACGGTATGCAAGATACTGTAGGCTGAGGGAGGAGGCATCTAAGGATCGGAAGAACAGCAAGAGTCTACAGAGAATGGGCTCAGACATGGCCTGCCTGCCCCAATGTGTTGTTTATTAGGCAAGGCAGATCTGCCTGTTGTGCAACAAGCCACAAATGTACTCAGAGGTCAACGTGAGAACATATCTGGGTGACTTAAATGAAGGAATGCAAATAGATCACCTTCAATATTAAGCACAATGTTGATGTACGGCCTATTTTTAGGATTATTTCTCTCAGGGTATACCCCCCATTTGCATAAATGGAGGGTATACATATAATATGTACACATGGAACACGGCGTCTCTATTTTTTTTGCCAGCCACAAGTGATTTTGCCATCCTGCTCTTGTCCGCTAACATTATATCCGGTTTGCCGTCTGCGTGTTCTATTTGAAGGCAACATTAAGCATTAATCCACTCAATTCATGATGCACACAGACCGTCTACAGAGCGGAGATTATGTTACTTCAGTAACATCAGCCGCATATGCAATGATGCGCATTAAATACTAACCTTGTCTCTCGAGTACCTCATCCTTGTGCTTTGCTGCATCAACCAGGAGGTGGAGCCCTTGCTCTAGTGGACAGACTTGTTACCGTTGATGTCTTGAAGAACAAAGAAAACATGGTCTAACATGGCTGTTCAGGATGAGCTCTTATCAAATTGCCATCATTGCATTAATGTGCCACTAAAATTCCTATTTGTGTCACGACTTATAAAAACATAACATGTTGCAAAACCTATTCTATGTGAACACAATAATTACATTATAGTAAAGTCACATCCTTTTCAAGAAATTTATTGTTATAAGAATGTGAACAAAGAAATACACATGGCTCTGAAACACCAGCACAGCTTAAAGCACATTTCAGTTTATGGTACATGTTTTGTCATAACATTCTCAGCACTCAAATATTCTAACAGAATCAATGTGATGAATATTAAGTAGTCACAAAGAGGACAAATGTCAAATAAACCTTACTGTAATAAAGACAAAAATATGGAATGTCATTACAGGCTATAAAAAGTGGAATTATACCTGCTAAAACAGAAAAACAGAACATAAGAAGCAGGCCAGAATCAGGCCAGGAGTTGGAATGTATACCAATAAACACTGAAATGTGTTATTTTGCTTAAGTCCAAGAAGGCAAGCCTGTTCAGAGTAGAGTAAAAATAAAAGGTTTGGCGGGGGTCAGAAAGGTCCTATCGTAGAAGTGACCACTTGATCTGTTCTTTAGCTGACTGCAGCACCTGTGGGGGGAAATTGGCTTTGAGTAAAACGAGTATTCCAACTATAAAATGACATCAATATGTTGTTCTCAATGTGGTTTTAAAAATCTGTCTAATACCTTCAAGGAAGTTTCAAATATCTATTGAATTCTAATATAATGAACAATGAATGGTAAATGAGTGATGTAGATTGAGATGAAAAATTCAAGATTCAATGAATCATCTTAATTTGTTGAATGAAAGGCAAAACCATAACCATAAAGCAAAGGGAAGGGGGCAGCCATTAATCATGAGCAGAGGAGAGATGGTGGTAGCCTGTCACAGGCCTCTTAAATGAGAACATTAATCAGCAGGATCACACACACACACACAGCACATACCCAGGAACCACCATTGGGTACCATCTAACTTTAACACCAAATAATTAGTAATTGATGTGTACATGCATATGGAAACATGATAATGAAGAGGCAAATAAGTAAGACCAGGACATAATGATTTAGTAATATAGTGAGTGTATGGACAACTTATACAGCAATAATAATCTTTCAATATTTTATATATAGTATTATAAAACTGCAAAAACACAGATCTGGTAGAAATGTGTTCCCCTACCTGTGTGACTGTTTGCTCTGTCAGTGGTACATCATCCCCCTATGAAAACAAAATGCATGGCACGTTTAGGAAAACGCCGTACACTCAACATTTGACAGGACAGTTTCCACGGTGAAACTTGACAATATGGACAGGATGTGCTTACTCTTAGGGCCACACGGTGGACAACTTGCTGCGGGTCACTCTCCAAGATCACCCTGTAAGACAGTGAACTGGCTACAATGACACAGAAAGGCAAGACAGACTCATATAAAACTATTGTTCATTATGTCGTCATTTATTAGCAAGGAGAATAGAGTGGGTCTGACATCGGCTAGCTTTATTCAAATTAACATGTAGTCACATTCAAAGGTTTTACACCTGAGATGAGGGCTATATAATAGCCCCTTCCCAGACAAAATATAGAAACTCTAGAGAACAATGTATCAACTGTTTCCCAAAAGGAGTTTGCACCAATGTATCAGCTATCGGGCCACCTGAGTTGGAATGTGTCCACGTCTCACCTAGTCATTGAGAGAGAATTGCTTCTGCTCCACTCATCTAACTACTTATTTCTTCATTGGTACTGATCAATATATTAAACGTGGAGGAAAATATTAGATATTCTCCACAGTATATTTCAATTACATTTACTACCCATACATGGAAATTACATGTCTCCATTGTACTGTATAAGGATGAACTTCACTAAGTTGCCACCCAGTCCCATCCATTTAGTATTCAATTTAAACAATAGGTCTCAGTCTGCTCCATAGTTTCCCATTTGCATACATTTTAGCGTGTGCATTGCGCAGTACACATGGTGAACCTCCGGGACCGGTGCTGAGAAATGAATACAACAGGGGAAGTGCGAAAACCTGCAGCTCACCGAATGGCCACTTGAGTCAATCTCCATAGACAAAGAGATAAAATATCTGAATATACAGCAAAAAGAAACATCATGCTTACAGCCTGGCTCAAAAATACGGTTTTGGTGTCCAATTGCCCCGTCCATGACAACTGTACGGGGGCCGGGGAGATAATAATTTTTATAACTCATCAGGTAAAAATAATATATTGGCCATAAATGTATCCCAAATAGATAGGGGGGGCGTAAAATGCGTAGTCAGGTACTGCATAGATGGAGAAGGTCAGAGCCAACAGAGTGCTGTCTTCAAATCCATTCTTTAAAAAAAAAAAAAAAAACTATGTGCAACATCACAAAGGGTTTGTCCATTTATATATACACAGTCTATATACACACGTATACAGTATATCAGTAATGTCATAGCACTTCTGGAAATATATGTATTTATTATTATTTGTAATAGTTTGCTTTGTATTGTGCAACCATTCTCTTACAAATGTTGTTTGGGTTAATGACACAGCTAAGCCACAAGAAGGTTTGAGAGACGCTGCATATTTTTATAAAATGTCTTTAACAATAACACAACTCTGAGATATGGCATTGTTACTAACATCAATAGAATTGCATTGACGGCCCATTATCTTGCACACAAAGCAAGTGATAAGTACGCTTACGGTGCCGGATCACCACCCTGGGTTTGACCCAGGCCGAACACTGCTCGGCTTCGATACGAAAAGCGGAACATTGTTTTCAGTACATGGGAAACACAATGGTATGCTCAGAAAGATGCTTGAACATGATTGCACAGTGCAGAAAGTTGCATCATGTGTGCATTGGGCAAAAGATTAAACAAAAACATCATTGCCTGACATTACATATGACAACCATGTGTTTTAATGACAACATGGTAATGGCACATACACATTCATCAGTACTACAACGTTATGTGTGGAGCCAGGGCTAGTATGAATGGAAACAACTGGGTGCTGTATTTTCACCTGACTATACTCTAGTTTGAATGGGTTGAACCCTTGGTAGACATTTGTTGCAGATGGATAAAAAAAAAAGCATTGCAGCTTATGACTGCTGAATAACAGCAGACATCCCTTCATTGTAACATTATTTTATTTATTTATTTATATATATAAACACATAATAAAGCATACATATATAACATACCTATATATCATTCCTGCTGAAAACTACGAATGCCATCAAAATTATAAATAATAGTTTATTTTGAATCAATGTATTAAGTGTGCAAACAAAATAAATATCTAAACAAAATCAATGATTTGCTGTTACTACCCTTTTCCTTCCAACCAGCATCGATTGTTATAGGTGCACTTGCATAAAGTCAGGGATTTTGTAGGATTATAGTCAGGTGTATGATCAGACAATTATAACAAAACAGGTGCTAATGATCAGCAATTTCACATGTAGGTTCAAACAGTCATTCACTGAAACAGAAACAGCTGTTATAAAAAAAAAAGGTATATAAAGTAGGCAGAAGCTATACAGTCAATATGTTTTCATCCAACAGCCAGTCGTAGATGGTATGCATCTTAAGGCGGAAGAGAGGCTGCGTGAGGGATGTACAGTGAATAGAGGACTGGGTGAGGAACAACTAAACTCTGCTACCAGGTGAGGTTGTGGAAGGCCTTTGTCACAGCACCACCATCGCCTGGTGTAATAGACCATATTCACTATGTGAATAGGTCTGGCCATGCTCCATTGGGAAGTGTTCGCAGTCGTATCCTCCTGCTTGGCATAGACCTCTGGTTAATTTTGAAACTATTGGACAGCGCTGAACCAACTGACGTCGCTACAACTGTTTTGAACGCCTCATCGAGTTCTACCACAATTTGGAAACACGCTCGACTTCAACGCCATCTAACTAACCCACGCTGATTGGGCCGCCAGCAGTGTGGCTGTGCGAACACTAATGCAAACAGGGTTTCTAGACTGTAATCTCAGCTAAATAAATTGATCTTAAAGCAATAGTCGGGCAGGGCCAGGCTATATGCACCATGGCAAGACTGAGCACAGCAACAAGACACAATGTAGTTATACTGCATTATCAAGGTCTCTCCCAGACAAAGATTTAAAAGCAGACAGGGGTTTCAAGATGTGCTGGTTCAAACTCTTTTGAAGCACAAAGAAACAGGCAACGTTGAGGATTGTAGAAGCAGTGGTCGACCAAGGAAACAGTGCAGCAGATGGAAAAATACATAACCGTTGAAATCGGAAGATGTACAGAATTGCCATCAGCTCAGAACTGGCAGAAGTAAATAAGACCAAGTAACTCATCTATGCAAGAAAACCCAGGAACATCTGGAACACTCATCGCCATCGGTGTATGAATGTCCGTGTGAATGTGAGGTAATGCTATACTACAGCACTTGGAAAAGCACTATATAAATGCAGTCAATTTACAATTTTTACCAGGCGCCAGCCGCGTTCCTTGTGTAAAGTGTACATCTAATGTGGTCACACCAAAATATTTATTTGATTTACATTTATAATTTCATTCACTGCCATTATGTTAATTATTGAAAATAAACTATTAACACTACCATTTCTTAAAGCATTCTTAGTTTACAGCATTTTTGACAGCTGCCTGAAACATCTAGACCAGGGCTATTCAACTCCGGAGTTGAGAGTGCATGTGTGTGTGAACCTAAACCATTAGAAATTAAAAGGGGTCCCATAGGCAGAAAGTTTACTGTATAATGCACTGTAATGTGTTTTGTTTCAATTCTGAACTATGGCATCAATCTCAACACCCTAATAGAGTACAATTTGCTATAATTTAGGCCCAGTACATTCACTACCAATGTCATTGTTAGGCATAATGATCACCTACCCGCCATCTACAATTTCATCCACAGCCAGGAAGAGGCCCTCCATGTTCTCTAACAAAGCTCTCCTTTCAACATTCTTTCTGCAAAGACATTCATTTATAAGTAATTAGCTATCAAGATGATCAAGAGAATTTAAGTGGCAGACACATATACACACACATACATACATACACACACACATATATATATACACACATACATGCACATTATATAATACATACATACATACATACACACATTTGGCCCAAAATGTACATACACTTAATTCAATACCAATAGTACTACCAATCAGAGATCATCTCTAACTCACCTCAACATCTGGCTCAGCGAATCAAAGAGACAGTTTAGAACAGCCATCAGCATCAGCTAAATGGAATTTTAAATACAATGTATTAATTTATGCTGCAGTTTGTTAAAGAAACAGTATAGTATGCAATTGTAAGCTAAATACACTTTTTGTCAAATTCACCAAACAATATGTATTTGAAGTCTGCTAGTTTACCATTCTGTGCATGCAGAAAAAAGTATCTGGTACTTCTACACGGCTCTGGCTCCATAAATAGGAACACAAAGTGATGCAGAACACACAGAGCAACAATATCCTAGCATTCGCAATGCATTTTCCATGTGTGGGGTGGATCTTCTGGGAGAGAGTGGTGCCATTATATTGATTTGAGTTTGAATTTAGCCAGCTTTCAAGAATAAATCACTATACATTTAATCACTTACTATTCATCTCAAATGACCATGTTATCACACAAAGTAAAAGCAAAGTTCACATGGCACATGAATGATTAACACCGTAACATTTAATAATCTAGAACAAACTATCTAAAGCATAATACTTGTTTGTGGTTTATAAGCATCCATTTATCCTATAATTAAGCCTACCTCATTTTCATGTGAACTTCCAATCACATAAAAGAAGAGATCTATATTGCTCTTGTAGACAACAGTAAGGCCCTCTAGTAATGCAATTTCACCTGGTAACAGACAACATTTAAGAACTGAATGAAGCACCATAGGTCTGTTTTGAGGCAAGGGGATTGTAACTATTATTACCACCAGTGATAATAAACCACATCTTACTGTCTGTTCGGTGGGTCTTGGTAAAAATGTTTTTCTCAAAAGCTTTCTGTTCCTTCACTGTTGGGTATGTGTCGTCATAGTACTGTAAGAAAATAAATGATAGAGGTTTTTGAAAAAGAGTTTAATTACATGGATATTGTGTTGGACGTTCAATAAAGCAGCCTAATTAGTATTGTCACTGTAGTCATACCTTGGCGTAAAGCCTGTCTCCATCATTATCTAAAATGAGAACGGCTTTGACAGTGTACAAGGATGGTTCCTGTATGATAAAAACACATTAGGAAAATATTACTTCACCACCATTAATTGCTGCTGTCTGTGTGTGATCAATAAATATTCAACCTTCAAATTAATCTTGAATATTGGTGTGGGCTACTGGTGCATGTTTATTTTATACAGATAAATCCAAGTTATCGATGAATACCATAGTATATATATATATATATATATATATATATATATATATATTATATATATATATATATACAATTTCTAGATAATATCAGAGTCTGGCATTGACAGAAACACAAACAT